>JAJOOS010021109.1:0-12936 GCA_029582725.1 Solanum chiquidenum
GGATTATATTTAGACATTTTTGAGAAAGTAAAAGGCCAAAAAAAAAGAAGAGATAATTATGTCCAACAAAGTCATAAGTTACTACTTTGAACCAATTTTTTTTATAAATTTACGACAACCAAAACTTTATATAAAATACAAAATACAAAATACAAAATAAAGAGATGAGAGAACTAAAATAGATAAATAATATCATTCTTACGAGGTAATCATTAAAACATTTTAAAAAATAAGAAATCAATATACAATTTTCCGAGCTCTTGTTGATATCCACTTTCAAAAGCCACAATCACCATTCATCTTATTCTTTCAAGTCAAATCAAAGCATCAACATAATGAGCATTGAAAACATGACAACTCAAAATACTAATGTGCATGTTTCAACAAAGTTTTACAATATCACTATTTATAGATTTATAAGACTATAATATAAAATATCAAATAATATAATGAATATAACTATAAATTATTTTAGAGGTTATAGTAATAAAAAGCCACATGAATAATGAAAATAAGCACCATTAAATTTTACATTAAATGTTTTTTGAAAAATAACTTTTTACCAATTAACTAATATAAAAGTGGAACATAATTTTTCTTCTTCTTAATCTCTTTTTTTTAAAAGTAAAATAGATCAATTGCCCAATACAAATTTTAAATTGATAATATAGATTATATATATAAAATTAAAGTAACTGCATTATTAATTTTTATGTACATAATGATTAAAAAGGTTCTTAGTAAAATAGAAATATTTTTATTTTATGTTTTTTGTGTTTAAGTTGAAGTAAAATAATTATTTAATAATATATTTATCAATTTTTAAGTTAATATGAAAAAAGGTCAATGATAAGATAACACGGTGCTGCACAAATAAGATATGAGAAATTAGTCACCGAAAAAATGTGCGGTACTACACAAATTAGATATGAAAAAATAGTAACTGAAAAGATACACGATTATCCAACTTTTGCTAACATAATTGTTGGCTAGACCGGGGGGGGGGGCATATATGGATATATAATAGCCGTCCGCCGGTAGCGGAAACTTTTTGATTCTCTACCAATATCATATATACTTTGAAACCATATGAAAAATATTTGAAATGAATATTATTGAATTGTGTATCTATATTATTATATAGAGTACCTATTTATAGACACTAAAATATAATCTTTTATCAAGTAGGAAACTATATACTATTCTTATTCCAATTTCTATTCCAATATACTTATTCCTATTCTAACAGTAAGTTCATGAGAAATAGAAACTACTTGTGACATTTAGAAACTTGTGAAATTCTTTGAAAAGGTATATAGTGCATATTCTAAAATCTTGAAATATAGTAACATATAATTTAACAAAATTTTCTATTTCGTTACTACATAAAGTCACTTAATTTTATTCAATCCCTTGATGGATTAATATCATTTAACTCTTTGAAACTTTCTAGGTAAAATTGTCTCTGAACTATGCGAAATAGACCATTTATATCTTTCGTTATATTTTGGGATAAAAAATATCCTCCCGTTATCCCAAGAGACCACAAATATCCTCAAGAGTTAACACCAGCCACATGGCAAGCCACGTGACACTAATTCCTCCACCTAAGCTTGCCGACTAAGATACTCACTCATTAATTTTGACTCAATTTATAACCCGAATCCTAACCAATTTTTGCTAGACCCGACCCACCAAAATTAAGAGACAAACATCATTCTTTCACCTCAGTTTTGTTGAGCTTGAGACGTCCTTTCTTAGATTTGTCGTAGAATCCCTCATTAGCTTCCATTGTGAATAATTTTCTTAAAATTGTTATGTTTTTTTTGATAATTTTGAAGGTGATTATTGCATTGGCAACGAGTGCAATAGGGTCATCAACAGCCATAGCATATGTTGCTCCCAATATACACGCAAGTGTACGTGGTCGCGCAAGTAGTATAGATTCTTCAAGAAACGAGTTATCGTTTCCAAGGGACTTATGATCCACTTATATTCACTTAATTCTACAACTAAAAATAAAAAGTAACATTTTCAAGAGTTGATAATTTATTGTTTATCTACTAATAATTATGCACTAAATGAAAGTAACTAATTGTGAACGACTTTAATATGATGTTTCAAGCAAGTTAAAAGAAATCTCAGGGTTGCAGCATATACTGAATATCATGTATCATATTATCGGCTTAGAATTAATTTCAGTTGTCAAGTTACTGATTTATAGGGTTGATGATATGATCCGGGTTATACACCTCTCGTCGCCTACCTCAGTTAGCTATTTAACTACATCGTTGAGTGGGGATAAATAGACTAACTGACGAGCATTTATATTTCATCCTATTTTGTAATCAAGCAAGGTGTTCGTCTGGGAATCAATCATGAACACTAATCACCTCAATCTAATGGGTGGACCGAGCTCTCTATATTCTCTGGTCTATCTAATCCATCCTCTCTCGATTTTAAGATTAGACAATATATTTATCTTATGGTGATCAAGCATAAAATATTAAAACAAGAATATAGAAGTAACTTATAATGACAACCAAGAATTAATAATAATAGCCTTTAATAATCAACAACTCATTCGTAGTTACAACCCCAAAAGTAGGGCGTTTAGCCACTCATGCTACTAGAAAATCACAAAATACAATTGTTCAAGCGATTTCCAGAAAATAGAAGAGTTAAAAGATCAAAACCTATTACAAACGTGAATACTTGCTCTTGCACACCCAATAAAAGTCGAACCCTCACAATGGAGCCCTAGGAGTCTATTTATAAGAGTTAGAAAAGTTAGAGTCAAATCCCACTACAATTAGGAATCCCATTTAATAATTTTTTAGCTGAAAAAGTCGGCATCTCCTTGGCGTGTCGTGCCTGCCATCGCGCCACAGAGGCGCCTGCATTCTTCAAGTCCTGGTGTGTCGCACCCCAAACATGCCCAGTCCGGCATCTCCTGGCACATCGCGCCCAACAGCGCCCCCCAAACATGCCCCAGTCCGGCATCCTCTGGCGCGGCGCGCCTCTCAGTGCGCCCAGCACTGTTGATTTTTGCCTTAGTCATTTTGTTGCTCATTTATTTTGCTCCTTTTTTCTTCGCTCCAACTCCAATTTCATCGAGAGTTCCTGAAACATCTAATCATGTGTGTGAGTGCACAATCATCAAGTTACACCAAAAATCAAGCTAACAATTAAAGATCATTCTTCAATTTAATCAATTCATGGGCAATATTGACAACTTAGGCATATAAATATGCCTAAGATCACCACCCCACACTTAGACTTTTGTTTGTCCTCAAACAATCTTCAAATTTATCAACTCTTTTTCATAATCCTTGGACTTATCAACCCACCTTAAAATCAACCAAATATTTTTAATCATGATCTTGTAGTTCACATTGGATACAACAATTCATAACATTTACACCAAGTACAACACATGCTCAAAGAATGACTCTTTTGTTATTTTTCCGGGCTAATGCAAACTCATACCACATATCAATTAGATAATCCTACACATGCCATGAATGCCCTCACTTGTTTTATGTTTAGTAAAGCCTTTCACTCAAACAATTTCAAACTCAACAAGGCCTATTTTTTCAAACACTCAACTCACTCTCACAAAAGAAATTCTTACTTTCCTCAACATACCATAAGCTTGCCCATAGTGTGTTCTTACTTTCACATTATACTTCTCAAGGAATCAAGAGGACTTTCATTTGGTTGTAATGTCGGCTTAAGGTAGGGATGGAATATTTGGGAATCATTTCAGTGACTACACCTCCCTAATGCACATGTTATTATTTTGCCAACAATCTCCTTCATAGCTTTTCCTTCCTCCTAGTATACACTTCATGACTATACACTCCATTTGTTGCTCCATATTTGCCCTTTATTTCGTTTTCATCACATATATATATATATATATATATATATATATATATATTTAATATGTCTTTGCACTAGCCATTCAAACTCTAGATTTTAACATCCGAGTAAGGTACATATTATCCTTGATAGGATCAGGGCCAAAACAAAATTTTCTTTTCCACACAATGTAGCAATTCACCCTTAGCTATATCAACCAACATTTTCCAACCCTTCTTCTTAACATAGTGCATTAAGGATCTTCATAGGATCAAAAGACTTAGTATCAAACAACGGGTTTCGGCTTATCATGTGGTTTATCAATAAATAAGGCTAAAGGTTCAATGGGGCTCACTAGGGATAAATTCAATGGTAGGCATACAATAATAGTTAAGAATGACCTATTTCAAAGAAACGCCTCAATCACATTCCCTAAGTCATACAAGCTACTAATTCAACACACACAAGGCAAGTTATAGATATCAAGTTAAGAAAGAACCAATCAATTCTCACCGCACATGGCATTATGACACATATAAGGATATATCAACTAACATGCTCATACAAGTTGCATTACGGTATTACTACACAATTAAGCCCATTTTCATTTTATTTCGAGTCAAACTTAAGAACACATGCTAATTACAAGGTCAACCATCTATTGCATTTTTCCACGTATAACTACCCATGACGTTTGGCTAACTTATTCGGAAATAGCTTCAAAAGACCAAGGTTGGTTTTTCAATCCTACTACTCTATGTGACTAATTTTCCCTTAAGACGGTCGTCATCCATCCATCATTGGGAATTGTCACTCCTAAGACGACTCTAAGACTCAATAAAGCAATAAACTAGTCCTATACGGTTAAAAGGGACAATCCTCAGTAAAAGTACCGAAAACAAACTTTGAGGAACCCAAAAGAAAAAAATTAAACTAGAAACTAACAACTAGACTCGATAAAGCAGTAAACAACTATATACAACATAGAATATTACCCCACCCTACACTTTAAAGACAAGCATTGTCCTCAATACACAATTAAAACAAAGTATAAAGTTAGGAAAACTCCCTGGGGCCTCTAGGCCTCGTCGTCATCACCGTCGAACACCATTAAGGCATTCGCCTCGTCATCTACAACAACACCCTCCTCATAATCATTTATCGCCTCATCAACAGTAGCCTCATCATCATCCAAAGGCTCCAAAAAGGCGGGACCAGACTTGCATAAAAAGGCCGCACTATCAATCAAAGGATAACGATCTGCCAAGGTCTCCATCTCATCGTCAGTGACTGGATGACCTCCAATCCGTAACTGCAACTCAGCCATACCGAACATTCGTGCCATGACATTGTCATCTCGGGCTTGCCTCTCTTGAGCAGTCAAGACAAGTCCATGTGACGTGTCTAATGCCTTTGTTTGAGTCACATCAACCAACTTACCCCGTCAGATCCGGGTGATAAGCAATAGTCATGTCTACCGTTTCTTCTTCAATACCCTCACTCCTCAGAAAATGGGTGATCAAACCCCCATAATAGAACCTCCACCTCATATTATTCCTAAATTTTATCATACTCTACCTCAGGATAGCCCCCACATTAATGGGCATGCCCTTCATCATCATATATACTAATACTACCCTATCTCTTGTCACCTCAGTCAGATGTTTGGTAGGAAACAACACACTACACACTATCTTTAGCCACACCCTAGCCACCTGATTAAAACTAGCAAAATGGAAGGTATTACGCCTCCCAGTTTCCTTACTCCGCTCCCACCTAACATTCGAATCAACCCCACACAAGATATGTCGGATATCCCTATAAGGAGGTTTATCCTTCAAGTCATTAAACACATCAGGGTCACAATTCAGGGTTCCTAACAACTCATTCAAAATTCAGGAAGAAAACTTGACATCTTTCCCCCTAACAGGCACAGTTTTTATATTTTGTTTCAGTTAGCCAATTAGCATAAAATTCTCTCACTAATGTCAAATTGCAATCCCCCAAATTTTCAAATATAAACCTCAAACCCAACTCATTAACAGTCCGATATATATCAGGAAATTGCGACTGTAACCGTACCTCATTCACAAATTCGTCGCCCATATACTTTGCCTCTCTTTGGCATTTGAACCATTCCCAACCATACCTTTCCACAACCTTTCTACCAAATTTTTACATCGGTTCCCGGCCACAAGAGGACCCGAAAGCTTCTCCTTTTCTACTCCGCTTGGAACCCGCCATATTTTTTGCTTTTGGAGCCATCACTACCTGCTAAGAGAAGAAAACTAGAGAAAAGGAAGAAAGAAAAAAAGTTAGAAAAATTTGGGGGAGGGGGCGGTTTTGGGTAGTGAGGGGTGAGGGAAGAAGAGTTGAAAATTTGGTTTGAGAAAGAGATGGAGGAAATTTGGAGAGGTGGAAATACTTATAATGGAGTTGTGGGAGAAAGAAATGTTGAAGAAAAAGGGGAGGTGTGTGGGAAAAGAGGAGTTGGAGGTGGGTTAATGAAGGAATTTGGAGAGGGAATAAGAAGAAGAGTGGGAGAAACTTTGGGGTTTGGGTCGGTGGAATAATGGGAATAGGAGATGAATGTAGGAGATGGGGGGTTTTATTATTAGTGGGTCGGGCTGAAATCGGGTCGAAACCTGGTAAAAAAAATCTGGGCATAGGGGCGATGGGAGGGGTGACGCGCCTCTCAGCGCGCCTGAGACTCTCCTCTGACGTACAAGGCCAGGCGCGGTGTGCCAACCAGTGCGCTTGGCACATATATTTTTTTTTTACTATTACAAGCTAAGTTACAAATAATGAAAAATCCTATCTAGCTAAAACTAATAATTAGAAGTAATTCCGAGATTCTAAAAATTTGCACTACACTTAAAACAAAAGTTCAAAATTCTAAATGACTATCTATCCATTACATATTGTTCATGGGTTGCCTCCTATGTAGCACTTGAGTTAACGTCGCGGTACGACGCAACTTGGATCATTCATCATTTAGCTCAAGAGCCTCCCGATCACGATCTGAATCTTCACCAAAGTAGTGTTTCACCCTTTGCCCATTGACCAAGAACGTAAGGTCAGTCTTATCTTTAAGTTCAATAGCCCCATGATGTGTCATTCTGACCATTTTGAAAGGACCACTCCACTTCGACCTTTGTTTTCCAGGGAATAACCTTAGTCTAGAGTTAAAGAGTAGTACCTTATCTCCCAGATTGAAAGTACGAGCTACTATGTGCTTGTCATGCCACCTCTTCATCATTTCTTTGTAAAGTTTGGCATTCTCATAAGCGTGAAGCCTAAACTCCTCAAGTTCATGCAACTGATTCACTCTCTTTTTACCGTCCAGCTCGGGGTCCAAGTTCAACCTCTTAATTGCCCAATAAGCTTGATGTTCTAATTTTACTGGAAGATGACATGCTTTACCAAACACTATGTGATAGGGAGAAGTCCCTATTGGTGTATTATACGCAGTCCTATATGCCCACAACGCATCATCTAATTTCTTAGACCAATCTTTTCGCTGCGCATTCACCATTTTCTACAAAATTTGCTTCACCTCTCTATTCGAGACCTCCACTTGGCCACTCGTTTGAGGATGGTAAGCTATAACAACCTTATGACGAATATCATACTTAGCAAGAAGGTTTTTAACAAGATGGTTAATGAAATGCTTACCTCCATCACTTATAATTGCCCTTGGAATGCTAAAGCGAGTGAAGATATGCTTCTTTATGAACTTTATCACCACCCTTGAATCATTGGAAGGAAGAGCGACCGGCTTAACCCACTTACTAACATAATCCACAGCCACAAGAATGTATTGGTTTCCACTAGATGGTGGGAATGGACCCATGAAGTCAATACCCCACACATCAAAGATTTCCACCTCTAAAATGTTACTTAGCGGCATCATATGTCTTCTTGAAATAGTACCCAACCTTTGGCATTTATCACAACCCTTCACAAAAGCAATAGAATCTTTAAATAATGAGGGCAAAAAAAAACCAGATTGTAGTACCTTATGAGCAGTGCGCTCTCCTCCATGGTGACCTCCATATGGGCTAGCATGACAACTTTCGAGCACTTTGTGTACCTCAGATTCTGGAATGTACCTTCTCACTACCCGGTCTACACCTTGCTAGAACAAGAATGGTTCATCCCAGATATAGAACTTGGTATCATGATTGAGCTTTTTCTTTTGTTGGGTGGTTGCACCCGGAGGATAATCGCCACTTACTATCAAATTCACAATGTCGACATACCATGGCACTTGAGAGATATCTAATGCCATCAATTGTTCATCCGAAAACTCTTCCCGAATTCGCTCACCTTCATTCACATGTGAAAAATCCTCCAACCTAGATAAGTGATCTGTTATTTGATTCTCAGTACCTTTCCTATCTTTGATCTTAAGGTCGAATTCTTGGAGAAGCAATATCCAACGATTTAGCCTTGGTTTAACATCCTTCTTGTTGAATAGGTACCTAATAGTTGCATGGTCAGTAAAAACAATCACTTTAGTACCTACCAAATACGATCTGAACTTGTCGAAGACGAACACTAGAGCCAACATCTCCTTCTCAGTCACTGTGTAATTAGCTTGTGTAGAGTCAAGGGTCTTGCTTGCATAATAGATCGAGTGGAACACTTTATTCTTTCTTTGTCCCAACATTGCACCCACTGCTACATCGCTTGCATCACACATGAGTTCAAATGGTACTCCCCAATCAGGAGCAATTAACATGGGAGCCTCAATTAAATTCCTTTTCAACATCTCAAAAGCTTTCAAACACATCTCATCAAAGTTAAACTTCACCTCTTTCTCCAAAAGACTGCACATAGGTCTGGCAATCTTGGAAAAATCCTTGATGAATCGTCTGTAAAAACCTGCATGACCAAGAAAACTACGCATACCTTTACAAAAATGAGAGGGAGAAATTTCTCAATAACTTCTACCTTAGCCTTATCAACCTCTAAACCAGATTTAGACACCTTGTGTCCCAACACTATCCCTTCTCTTACCAAAAAATTCCATTTTTCCCAGTTTAGAACTAAGTTAGTGTCTTCACATCTAGCAAGTACTTTATCAAGATTTCAGAGACATACCTCAAAAGACTTCCCAAAGATGAAAAAAATCATCCATGAACACCTCGACAAAGTCTTCAACCATATCATGAAAAATGGCCATCATACACCTTTGAAAAGTCGTCGGTGCATTTCAAAGTCCGAATGGCATGCGCTTGAAAGCACATGTGCCATAAGGGCAAGTGAACGTGGTCTTTTCCTGATCCTCGGGTGCAATCAAGATCTGATTGTAACCGGAATACCCATCTAAGAAACTATAGTACTCCTGCCCTGCTAGTTGGTCAAGCATTTGATCAATGAAGGGAACGGGGTAGTGATCTTTCCGGGTAGCATCATTTAGTTTCCTGTAATCCATACAAATTCTCCACCCGGTCACTGTTCTAGTAGGAATCAACTCATTCTTTTCGTCCTTACCACTGTCATACCTCCCTTCTTGGGAACACATTCTACCAGACTTACCCACTTACTATCAGAGATTAGGTACACAATTCCAGTATCTAGCCACTCTATGACTTCATTTCTTACCACTTATTTCATCACATGATTCATTCGACATTGATGTTGTGCTTTGAGTTTGTGATCCTCTTCCATGTAAATTATGTGCATGCATAACGCTGGACTAATCCCATGAATATCATCCATCTGTCATCCAATTGCTTTCCTCTTCCGCTTTAAGATCCTCAATGCCGCATCAGCCTGTAAATCAGATAATTCTACAGAAAGTATAACATGCAAAGTTTCATTAGTACCCAAATAAGCATACCTTAGGTGATCTGGCAGAGGTTTTAGTTCTAACTTAGGGGCTTCTTTTATTGATGGATTTGGTGGGGGTCCCAACTCGTGATATAGTGACTCCACTTGAGTCCTACGAGTGTCTACTAGTGCTAAGTTTAAGCATGATTCAATCTCTTGAGCTTTAGTATCTCCCTCTATCTCATGACCCACTAATACTCTTTCTAAAGGATCTTCAGGCACAACTACTTGTGATTCTACTATGCGATCAACCACAGTAATAGCAGACAAATCTTCATAAATAGAAGGCAATTTTAAAGCGCGGTAAACATCAAATACCTCAACCTTATCATGTGCCCTCATAGTTAGTTGACCAACTGCTACATCAATTAATGCCCTACCCGTGGTCAAGAAAGGTTGTCCCAAAATGAATGGAACTTCAGAATCGGGTTCAAAGTCTAAGACCACAAAATCTACCAGAAAAATCAATGAACCTACTTACACTAACACATCTTCTACCACCCCTCTGGCCTAGCAATGGATCTATCAGCGAGTTGGAGAATAACAATGGTTCATTTTGGACTACGTAACCCAAGCTTTTGATACAAAGATAAGGGCATCAAATTTATACTTGCCCCCAAATCACACAACCCCCGGGCATGAACACTTTTTCCCAATTGTAATTTGCACAGTAAAACTACCCAGATCTTTTAACTTTTTGGGTAGTCTGTTTTGGATCCTTGAGCTGCACTCCTCAGTAAGTGCTACAGTTTCATATTCCGTGAGCCTTCTCTTGCTAGCCACAATGACCTTCACGTATTTAGCATACTTTGGGATACCCTGTAAAATGTCAACCAAAGGTAGATTAATGTGAACCAGTTTAAGGAGAGAAAGAAACTTACCGAAGCATTCATCTTCATTCTGCTTTTTCAGCCTTTGTGGAAATGGAGGTCGTAATTTCTTTTGAGGAATGGGTACCTCAACATTGGAGCTTTTTACTACCTCTTCCACTTTCTTTTCTTTGTTACTTACCTCAGTGTCTCTTTTCTTTGGAGCTAGTTCCTCTAATTGCAGCCCACTTCTAGTACTTACCGCATGCAATTGCTTTGGGTTGGGCTCAGTATCACCGGGTAGCCCACCTTGGGGACGCAAGTTCAAAGAATTAGCCACTTGTGCAACTTGTTTCTCTAAACTCATTTAGGACATCTAGATCTTTCTAATGTTCTCATCCTGTTTATCTACTCTAACATTTAATTTGGTCCCTATTTCAGTCATGAGCTTTTGGAGTAGCTCTTCATTGGTCATCCCCCCTTTTGGTGCACTAGGATTTGAGTCTTGGTTAGGATTGTAGTATTGTTGCCCACCCCTTTGAGAACGGTATTGGTTAACCCCTTGCGCCTAATTTTGGTTTTGGTTCCCACCCCATGAGAAGTTAGGATGGTTCTTCCAACTAGGGTTGTAAGTGTTACCATAATTTTGTTGCACTTCACCCCTTTGCGCATTACCCACATAGTTTACGGAATCCAGGTTTGCCTCACATTGCTCGGTTTCATGAGTTCCACTACCACATACCTCATACCAATTTGCTGCCTATTGTACTACGTTTATCGGTGCCTGATTTAGAGCCATTTGTTTAAATGTAAGGCCATGTTATGTTGCATTGCATCTAATTTGGCATTTATGGCAGTAGCTTGGTCTACATCTAAGATCCCTGCAGCCTTTTGGGTTGGGGTTCTAGATATTTCCCCCTCATACCTTTGGTTCCCTTCAGAAAGTTTATCGAGTAAGGCGAAGAACTCTTCACTTGTTATGGATAGAGCATGTCCACCTGCTGCACTATTAAGAAGAGCACGAGCATTATAGTCTAAACCCTCAAAGAAAGTGTGAGCAAGTACCTCATTGGTTTGCATGTGGTGTGGGAAAACATTCAACATTTGTTTGAAACACGCCCATGTTTGGTACATGTCCTCCACTTGCTTTTGAATAAATTTTATTATCTCACCCCTCAGCTTAGCGGTTTTCTTGGATGAGAAAAATCGACTCAGGAACTTTTTTGATAGATCATCCCAAGTAGTGATGGAGTTTGGTGACTCAGAGTCTAACCAACGTCTTGCAGCTCCTAACAATGAGTATGGGAACAAAGTCAGCCTCACATAGTCCGATGAGAAACCAATTGGGATGCATGTGTTGGTAATTTCTATGAAGGTCCTAAGATGGATTTGAGGATCCTCATGGGAGAGACTAGTGAATTGCCCATTAGAATGGAGGATCTGTACCATACTCTACTTTAATTCAAATCTACCCCCGATGGAGGTTTCCTAATACTAGATGCCAAATTGGCTGTGAGTGGGACTGCCACATCACGGACTGGTCTTGCGGGTACGACATGCGGTACTCCTTGGTTATTTGGGTTCCTTTGGTTATTCACGTTTTTTGGGTTATTCAAGTTGTCTTGATTATCATCTTCAATGTTTCCCGGAAGGCCTAACCCCAATTCTCCATGTCGTCCTTGATTTGCCATTTTCCTGCGCTGGCGTAAACCTCTTTCGGGTTCGTTGTAAGGTTCGACAAGTTCCCCTTTTTTAGCCAAACCTGAAAGTCAAGTGCCTGCAATAAACAAGCAAAGATCAAGTAATTAATACCTGAATATTGTAATTGTAGACTTAAGAAGATTGATTATAAATCAATTCCAAGTCCCCGGCAGCGGCGCCAAAAACTTGTTGCTCCCAATATACACGCAAGTGTACGTGGTCGCGCAAGTAGTATAAATTCTTCAAGAAACGAGTTATCGTTTCCAAGGGACTTATGATCCACTTATATTCACTTAATTCTACAACTAAAAATAAAAAGTAACATTTTCAAGAGTTGATAATTTATTGTTTATCTACTAATAATTATGCACTAAATGAAAGTAACTAATTGTGAACGACTTTAATATGATGTTTCAAGCAAGTTAAAAGAAATCTTAGGGTTGCAGCATATACTGAATATCATGTATCATATTATCGGCTTAGAATTAATTTCAGTTGTCAAGTTACTGATTTATAGGGTTGATGATATGATCCGGGTTATACACCTCTCGTCGCCTACCTCAGTTAGCTATTTAACTACATCGTTGAGTGGGGATAAATAGACTAACTGACGAGCATTTATATTTCATCCTATTTTGTAATCAAGCAAGGTGTTCGTCTGGGAATCAATCATGAACACTAATCACCTCAATCTAATGGGTGGACCGAGCTCTCTATATTCTCT
>JAJOOS010021112.1:0-14670 GCA_029582725.1 Solanum chiquidenum
AAAGAAGACCCACGTTTTTGGATTGAAACCTAGAAATTGGAGATTTTGAAATTCATCTTGAAGGGGCCTCTTGGGGAAAGAAATCCCAAGAGTGATGAGCAGCCATACCTTATTGAAGAATTAACCACGAAAATCCGAGTTGAAACCTTGGAGAGTTGGTCTTCTTCTTGAAGCTCCAATCTTCTTCAATGGAGTTCTTGAGAAGAGAGAGAGAGTAGAGAGAAGGAGGAACTTTAGGTTTGATCTTTGGGGTTTTGAGTGATAAAAGTGAGGTAAATTGACTTAAAAATTATTATATACACGTCCCCTAAAGTACCTAAAATACCCCTCACTTAGTTGGACTCTTTAATGAAATAAAAGTTGATTTCTGAATTTCTGAATTTTCGTCGCGGAGCTGTTCCCTAAAGATATTTGGAATTAAATTTCGAGACAGTAGAGTCCACAACAAGACCGCGTCGTGAACTAAACTTTTTCTCCTTGGGGGAGCTAGTCCGCGATGCGTCCTTGTTACCTCTAGGTGAAATCTGCAAGCTGCCAAGGCAGCTTGCTTGGCCAAGGTTGGGGTCCTCCTCGGGGTCCCTTAGGGTGGCCCCGGGGAGTCGTATTCGAACGTTTTGACCCTATAAATATATATTTACCTAATTTAAACCTTTTTACAAGATTATACCATCATACGACACTCCCAAACCTGCCCAAAACCTAAGGACATGCTAGGACACATTCTTCTCTAGTTTCCGGACGTCTTGGTCGTTTCTTGACGTTTAGACTTTTACTCTTCCAAACTAAGTCAATTGCATTAATCTAGGTTTAGAAAAATCATTTTTAACTATTTTTAAGTCATTATTCATAAGGTGAGGCTCTAACTTAAGTCATAGAATTTTTGGGGTGTTACACACCGAACACCGACCCTACCCCAGTTACTTAGAAAATAATTATAAATATCTGAAACTTAATTAATAATCTTATATAATATAAATAATATTAAAATAACTTTAAGTTACCTATTTAAAGTGACCATTTCTTTTAAAAAAATAAAATAGAAAAATTATTAATTTGAGCGGAAGTAGTAACTTGATAATATTTTGAAATGTTATATTACATTAGAAAATAATTACAAATTATAAAGACTCAATTAGTAATATAATAGAGATAATATTATAATAATCAAAAAGTAAAATAGAGAGGTGAATAGTAGTGCTCCAAATTTGGAGAACTACTATTCACCTCTCTATAATTGAAGAATAGAGAGTGAAATAGAGAGTGGTTGGAGAACTCATTCTCTATTTTACTCTCCAAATATAGAGAATGAAGAGTAAAATAGAGATGGGTTGGAGATGGTCTTAAACCTCGCTAGTTATTCATTTTTTCTTCTTCTATTTCTGTTTTGTGCAAACTATATTATTTGTTAGCCAGATAAGCCAACACGGATATAAAATGAAGGCTTAAGTCATCTACGGCTCCTTAAAGTTGTCCGCATATTTCAGTTAGACACTTTAGCAGACCTTGTTTCCTATTAGACACTCTAATCTTAAAACTAAATACCTATTGAACATTTTTCTGACACTTAGTTAAAACAAGGCCTAAGTCATCGACAAACACTTAAAGTTGTCTGCATAATTCACTTAGACACCTGAACTCAAGCTTGTACCTATTGAATACCTCTACCCTTTCAAATTTGAACCATTTGAACATTTTTTAGACAATCAGCTAAAACTATAAAATGAGTGAAATACACTCACGGTGACGTGGCAATTTGACAAATGAAATAATAACATGTGTAATTTAGATAAAAAAATTATTTTAAAATATATTATAATGTTAAGGAAAGAGAAAATTATTTACTATTAAAAAAAATTGAAAATAATCTCTAATTCCGACAGACCGACCGACCACCACCCAATCTCTTCCCCGCTATCCCACCACCATATCATGTCCATGGACATCCATTTCAACTTGAAGTGCTTCGTTTTCAATTTGATATTGATCTTTCTGTTTCATATATTTTTGGTATTGTTCCTTTATTTGGTAATTCTCTTGATAACTCTCGTTTACAGCTCCTGTTGCATTTAATTTTCCCCTTTCGATTTCAATTTGCATTTTTTTCTTTTTTTTCTTTTAGAGAGCCATATCATGTCCATGGACATCCATTTCAACTCTTCAATATTGTTCAAAAACTCCGACGGCCCTGAAATTTCCAACATTTTCAAGCATTATTGCGTCAAACTGCACTTCACATAGTAACATGAAAAAAGATATAACTTTCTAATTGTCCCATCCATTAAGATTATTATTTTGTTTCTTCAATGGTAAAAATAAAAGTAACTTAGAGAAATTTACTTCGAATAAAGCGTCAAGGACCGACGGAAGAGCTCGGAAAATGAAGAAAGGTTAGAGTTAAAATAGGGTTTGTAACGATTCTGTGGAACTTGACCATTTTCGTCGTCGTCGTACTTGTACTAGGTTCTTGTTCTTCTTTCTCCGGTGAGTAGTATCTTGTATGAGTGACAAATTCATTGTCACCAACCGGCAGGATCCGAATAAGCCCTTCGAGTTCCTTTTGCCCCGCCAAAAGTCTCACAACATAAGAGTTAAGTTGCAAATTTGTAAATTTGTTTGCTTCAATAAATCAAAATATGGCAAAGATCCAAAATAAAGGGAAAAAAGAAAGAATTTTTTTAATCATTCTAGATTTGAAGAAAAAAACAAACAAGTAGCGGCTTTAATGGCAAAGGTGGTGGTAGTTCCTCAAAAGAAGAGAAAGAAATGGATGTGATGGTGCTGATAATGAAAAAAATGAAAACAAAATTATATGATGGCTGGATAAAAAGCGGAAGAAGAAGAAGAGTGTTACTGATATATGATTCCGGCAGCGACGGTGGTTGTTGCTTGGTGGTAAGGTGGAGGAATAATGGTAGCAAACACAAGGAAGAAGACAGAGATTTTTTAATTTTAAAAAGTCTAATTTTAGATGTTGTCACGTGCTCATTGTCCGTGAGCCACACTCAAACTGCCATGTAGGCAGAAAATGTTCAAATGGTTCAAATTCGAAAGAGTATAAGTGTTCAATAGGTACAAGCCTCAATTTAGGTGTCTATATGAATTATGCGGACAACTTTAAGTGTATGTCGATGACTTAAGCCTTAAAACAAAAATGTGTGTAATGCACATGCACATGATGTGGCAAACTAGCAAATCAAATAAAGCCACGTGACACTTTAATTTAGAATAATTACAAAAATTGATTTTGAATATAAATAAATAAAAATTTAAAAAGTAAAAGACTTTAAACTAAAGAAAAAAAAAGAAATTATACACCCCATCCCCCCGCCCTGCACCCCCACCCCAAACCTCTTCCTTTCTTTTTCCCTTGCAGTGACTATTGTTCGCCATTGTTAGGCTTTTAGTTTAGAAAAATTGGAGCTTATAAAGTGTTGGGGAAAAATCCCTAACCGTGATTATGACACCATTCTTTCTTATTTTTATTTAATTTGATAGTGTTTTTTCAAAAAAATTGTTCTTCCTTTGTTTATTTTGATTTCGAATTTGATTTTTTTTTTGTTTCTGTTTTGATTTGTGGGAAGAAGGGGCGGGGCAGGGGAGGTGTGTGTGCGGATAGGTGAAGAGGGAAAAAGAAAATATTTGAATAATGATCTCCATTTTTTTTCGATAAAGAAGATTGGATAGTGATCACCATTTTTTTCTGGCAAAGAAATGTGAATGGCGATCTTCATTTTTTTTTGCAAAAATGATGATGAAAGTAGTTCTACATCTGCAAAATTAATAGAACAATGCTAAAAAGATTAAAAATGAAAAGAAAAGAAGATGACTGAAATTTGTAAATAAAATTTAATGGTGAATTGTTGTAAAAATATAGTTGCAGGTGTGGTGGTGTGGAATTGAAAGAGAGGAAAGAGAAAGATTGTTAAAATATTTTTTTAAAAAAAAGGCTAAATGGTCTGATGAACCCTTATTCTTAAATGAGTTTGTATTCTGGATCCTTCTACTTAACCCTTTGCCAACTGAACTCTTAAATTCAATGAAACTCAACATTTTAAACCCCCTTAGCTTTGTGTGAACATCAAACGCTCAACAAAAATGACATATCATTATTCACGTCAGAGTTCAAATGACACATCCTCATCCAAGTCAGGTTTTAAATGACATATCACTTATTTATTTATTTAAAAAAACAATCTTTTTTTCACTTCATTCTCACATGACATCTCTCTCCATTTTTTACATTACATCTCACCATCACAACCTTCCATCCTCTCAATTATCACCACTTTTCTAAATCATAAAAATCACCATTTTTCTCTATATTTTCATATTTCATAACTTTCAGTCATATTTTTAATCACTTTGCCCCTCACTTGAAACACCGTAAACCTCTTTTCTCCATTAATGCCAACAAATCATCACTTAACTATCTCAATATATCATAATATTTGTATACAATTTTATACAACACACTCCATCTGATTTCACAAAGACATTTAATACTCCCTCTATTTCACAAAGAGTGACCAGGTTTGACTTGGCACAAAGTTTTAGAAAATAAAGAAGAGTTTTGAATCTTGTGGTCCTAAATTAAAGTTATGTCAAATGTACTAAACCTCCCTTCAATCTTGTGGCCTTAAACATGCCACGTGGAAAGCTGAAATTAAAATGTTACCAAAATAGGAAAGAGATCATTCTTTTTTAAACAGACTAAAAAAGAAAGAAGGTCATTCTTTTTTAAATGGAGGGAGTAATTACTTTTTGTCCACCAAATTTATCAGATATGTCACCTCACAAACTATAGAACAATTTTATTTTTATTTTGGGGAGAAAAGAAGGTGAAAAAAAGAGAGAAGAAGAAGCTGAGAACCGTGGGGGAGGGGAGAAAGAAAGAAATGAGGGATTGGATCAGTGGGGAAGAATTATGAGGGTGATGATAGAAAGAGAAAAACAAATGGATGGGGTGGGGAAAAGAGGAAAGAAGTGAAAATTAATTTTCAATCAATTTTTTTTTGGTCTTTTTTTCTTTTAATTATTTTTGGTCTAAAATTTTGTGTTACTCTCTTTTTGTGCGTGAAATCACGCATTTGTTCCATGTCAACAATTAAATTGCCACATAAGCTTGGTCAATGGTCAGAGGGGTTTAATATGTTGAGTTTCATAGGGGATTTTGAGCCTTGGAAGTAGAAGTTGTCGAAATCCGTTATGAATTTTGTTGGTAATGATTCTATAGGAGGGAATAATGATATTGCTGAAGTGAAATCTGGATGTAGTGTTTTATCACCTTCACCACGGCTGATTTTGGCCCATGTTTTTAAGAAAACACTCATCGTCGATGCATCTACAACCTGTTATGTTGGACAAAAAGTAAGAAGAAAGGTTTACAAGAATGAAACATGCATATGTATATATATATAAAAGAAGAAAGTTTCATTTCATATATACTCCATCCGTCAATCCCTTTTTACTTGTCAAATTTTGACGTTTTACTTATCCTCTTTTATTTATCATTTTTTACAAATCAAGAAAAGACTATTTTTTTTTTACCTATTATACACTTCATCTATTTAGAAAGTTAATGTTTTGAGTAAATTAATTTAAAATTCTATCAATTAATATGAATAAAATGATAAATTTACTATGTTTATTATTATTATTTTCTTAGGGACAAAGGAAGTATTACTCTACAAACTAGTACTCTCTCTGTCTTTACATGACACACTTTCTTTTTCAATGTCAAAAAAGAATGTCAACTTCAAAATTTCTCTTTAATAGTCATACAAATAACTATGATTTATTTTAAATCACAAATTTGACATAATTTGAGACGGGAAGTAGTACTTATTATGTAATAGAATAGACGACGTAACCTTGTGAAGCATGCAAACTCCAATGGCCATTCCACCACATTCAAATGTAGTAGTTTGTAGAGCAACAAGAGGTTGATTATAACTTGGCTCTAGGCAATTGCCTTTGAAAGGAAGAAACTTGTTAAGGAATGGAATATCAGGATTTTGAAGAAATTTTGAGAGATTAAAGTTTGCTTGAGCTTCAACGTATACAACGCCTTCGTCATTGCACTCAATGGAATATACATCATTGAATCTACCAGCAAGAGGGTAGTAATAACTTAAGGTTTCAGCCAAGGCAGCCTTTAGGGGTTTTAATTCATCATTAATATCGTTAGCGTTGTAAAAGAAGATGACTGGAATGTATGAACACGGAGTAAATTGGTCTATAAAAGAAATTTTGTAGTTCCTCAAGTGTTGAGGAGTTGGTGTACAAGGCTTGATGCTTTCATTGGAGATAACTTTAACATCCATATTTTAATTTATCAAATAATTGTGATACTGTTACATCTCTTTTGTGCCCCCTTTTTAAAGGATGAAATGTACGATGAGAGGCACAAATATAGTTGAGGGAAATAAATGGTGAATCCATTTAATAAAATGTACAGAGGTTGGTGACCAACTTATTAGCCAGCGAATTCATTCATTGGATGGGAATCAATTGAAATCCAATATAGGAAAGGCCAAAAATGGCCCTCACCCAACTTATTTTGGTACTTGTTGCTCCACTTGAAAACCATCTTGAATGTGAGATTTAGTTCTACGAGGTTTACGTTTTAATTACTCCCTCCGTCCCATTTTATGTGAGATAGTTTGACTCTACATGAATTTTAAGAAAGAAAAGAAGACTTTTAAAACTTGTTGTCCAAAATGAATAATAGAAATTTGTGTGGTTGTAAATCAATTAATTGAGGGTAAAATAGATATTTTATAGTTAAATTATTACTTAATATAGAAATGTGTCATTCTTTTTGGAGCTGACTAAAAATGAAAGTAAGTCACATAAAGTGGGAGAGAGAGAGACTAATACTCAACTATGCGCCCGGCCTAAGCACACCTAACAATATTCAATGTAAGACTCGCTCAATAATTCCAGCATATCTAACACCTCTCTATGACCTCCATTCATATTTATTTTTTTCTCCCTTTTTTGACCATTTTTCTTCATTTACTTATTTATTTTGATTTTTAATATCTCATAAAGTTTTTATATTCAATTACTCAACTTTTCACCCCCTATTATAATATATCTTCTTTATTAGATATAATATGCATATATTCATAACTCTCATAATTTTCAGCTTTTCATATTCATAACCCTCTTCCACTATAATATATCTTCTTTATTAGATATAATATGCATATAATTATAACTCTCATAATTTTTAACTTTTCATATTCATAATCCTTTAATAGTAAATATGAAAGTTAAGTATCTTATGGTACTCCTCCATTCTTTTCTATATAAATTTATATTTTTTATTTCATGAGATTCTATCCAAAGTTCCCCTTCATAGTCACTATAGTACTATAGTATTATATTCATGCTTTTATTTGGCTTGAAAAAGAAGAAGAAAGCTCTTGAATATTGATAGACTTGTGATGTGGATATTGACAAGAGTTTAGATAATTATGTATTGATTTTCTTTTTCATGCTATTTTTAATAATATGTGTATTGTACTATTTTTTTTCTTTCTTTATTTTTTCTTAAGTATCTCTATGATGGCTCTTAAATTTAATTTTTATACGAAGAAAGCTTTTGAATATTGATAGATTTGTGAAGTGAATATCAACAAGAGTGATGCCTCTCTGTTGTTGTTTGACTTGAAAGAGAAGAAGAAAGCTCTTGAATATTGATAGGCTTGTGAAGTGGATATGACAAGATCTTATGCAATTATGTATTGATTTTGTTTTTTCTTCTATTTTTAATTTTAACGATTAAAGTCGCAATGATGTGTGTATTATTTTATTTTTTTCTTTCTTTCATTCTTGTGTATCTTTATGATGCCTCTTGAGTTTAATTTTTATACGAACTTCTTATTGTTGTAAGTCTATAATTTCTTTTAGTTCAAATTAGTATTATAATTTCTTGTGTATCTTTAAGTTTTTTTCTTTCTTTCATTCTTGTGTATCTTTATGATGCCTCTTGAGTTTAATTTTTTATACGAACTTCTTATTGTTGTAAGTCTATAATTTCTTTTAGTTCAAAATCCTAACATAATTATTAAAAACATCTATAGTTTATAAATATTAGTAAAAATGTCAATATTTTAGAAAACATTGTGTATCCTAATTTAGTTTCTATTTTACCTCACCGTAATTAAAGTTTTCCAACTCATTCTCTCATATGTTATAAAAAAAAAGTATTTTCTCTCTCACCGATTTTCCTCTTCCAATTCTTCTTCATCTTTCAACTCCCGCTTCTCTCTCTTCCATTCTTTGGTTTTTTTTTCTTCCAAAAATTGAAAAATATATCTCTAAAGATATTCACAACAATTCCTTGGATTAATGTATGCATCTTTATCTGATTTTTAGGTTTGTTTACTGATTTTATTTTTGTTTAAATCTTTCAAAAAAATTGTTTGACCAATTTCGTTTAGGATTTGAAAACCCCAAAATCACTCTCTAATGGCTGAATCTAAGAGGATTACAAGAGGTATCCAACTAAAATAACAATTTTCTAGCGATTTTCCACCCTTTATTGATTATATTACCATTACAATATTTGCATGTTCAGTTGAAGTTGTTAAAATCATAAAAAAACATGATTTTCTATTAGTCTTGATCGAGTATCTATAACAATTTTCTTTTGTGTTCAAAATTCATTAAGTATGCGTATTGATATAAAATCGTATTGCCACTATCTATGGATATTGTGGATTTGTTAATATAGATATTGTATTCCTTAAAAAAAATTAATTTTTTTTGTATTTGTGGATATTCTGTTAGTTTTGATAATAGACCCACATACTTGGACTCATCATATTTATGCATCCATTTCTAGTTGTGGACATTATAAGAGTGTTGTTTGTATCCTGTCAATTAAAGATACATATTTACTTTATATAGTTGTATTCATTTTTTAAGAAATAGTGATGCTATTTTAGATTGTATTCATATTATATTATTTGATGATTTTGTATTCATTATGTTATATCTGTTGTATTTCTTTTGTGTGCAGTATAGTTTGTTTTGTGATAAAACATGTTTCGGTCATTATATGAGAATCAAGTATTCGTTAACTGTTGAATCATTAATTTGTTTGGAAGTTTGGACATGAAAGTTTTTAAATTTCCCGGGTAATTATAGTTTTTTTGGATGATGAGACAGAGTTTTACTAATGCATAAGTGAATACAGATTCATATTTGGATTTGGAACAAAAAATCAGAAAAAGGAACAGACGAAGAAGAAGAAGAAAGAGAGAGTGAGAGATCAAGAAGGTTGCAGAAATTGTATTCATATTAATTTTTGTTTGTCAATTGTTTTTCATTTACTCAACATTTGTATTTTTATTAAAACATTGTATTTCTTTTTTAGTTTGTAGTCATCAATAGGTATACCAAATGGATTTGAATTTCTTAAGAATTGATGTATCCTATTTCTTTCACAGTCAATTTATATTTTTTTAGAATATTGTATTCAACAAAAAATCAAAAAAAGGAATAGACGAAAAAGAAGAAGAAAGAGAGAGTGAGAGATCAAGAAGGTTGCACAAATTGTATTCATATTAATTTTTGTTTGTCAATTGTTTTTCTTTTACTCAACATTTGTAAGAACATTGTATTTCTTTTTTAGTTTGTAGTCATCAATAGGTATACCAAATGGATTTGAAATTCTTAAGAATTGATGTATCCTATTTCTTTCACAGTCAATTTATATTTTTTTAGAATATTGTATTCATCCTCAAAAGATTGTATTATTTCCACCATGTATGCTATTTTCTTCCAGAATCTTGTATCCTTTCTTAAATCGTATTCATATGTAATGATTAGATTATATTGGGATGCAATCAGTAATATTTTTATAATACAAATAAAAGAAAAATATATTTGGCAACCATGTAATACAATTTTGATCAGTGGATACAATTTTAGCTTTCACTATGAAAGTAAAATACATACATAACTCAATCATGAATACTTTTTGTTATATCAATATAAATTTTTATTTGTTGATGATTTTGTATTCAATTTTTGTGGAATACAATATCGATACGTGGATAACTATTCTGTCTGGAGCGATGATAGCCTTAAGATCATCTTATTTAAAGTTTGATGGTAGCTTCCTCAAGAACAACAAGGCCGCACCAAACACAAGTGAAAAAAAAGTAAACTCAAATGTTGAAAACAAAAATTTAAAATAAAAAACTACATGAAAAAATTGGCTGGATGTTTAAGAAAACAAAAATTGGAGCACCAAATAAGATTAGATCCCATCCATAGCAAAACGGGGATGAGTAAGGCACCAAGCAGCAAATTCAGCAGAATACTTGAACTTCCAGCCCAACGTCGATTTGTATGCCTATATGTTTGTATGATCTCCTTTTTTACGGCAAAAACTTTGATCAATTATCTTGTCTTCTACGGAGAAGGAGGATCAATAATGGAGAATTGAAAGTCGTTAATGGGGGATGAGGAAGACGAGAGAATTTGTCGCCTATTTTAGTCTCTTAATCTGTATCGATCTCTTTTTTTCTGGCAAAAATCGTGTCTTGCCTTCTACGAAGAAGGAGGATCATCAATGGAGAATTGAAAGTTGTTAATGGATGATGATGAAGACTAGAGAATTTGTGCCTATTTTAGTCTCCTGATCTGTAAAGTAAGTAATAATATATTTTCAGCACTATTCACTTAATTTGAAAGATTCTCTCCTCTGATTTTCTCTAATTTTTTATTTGCTTAGTTGTATTTTATTAAGTTAAATCAAAGAAAAAAAATACATAAATCAACAATATAACAAACTAAAATATTGACATTTTGAAAAATTTCCCCTTATAAAATACTGGAGTGTAGATCCTGAAGAGATACCACCTCCTCGCGAATTTATCTTAATTATTATTGAAATTCTGCTATAAATACAAATCAATTTTAAAATTTATAAGTATTTTCTCTTGGTTCAAATTAGTAACTTAATTAAGTTAAAAATTACTCCATTTGTCCCAATTTATGTGACTTACTTTCCTTTTAAGTCAGTCCCAAAAAGAATGACACATTTCTATATTAAGTAACAATTTGACTATAAAATGTCTATTTTACCCTTAATGAAATGATTTACAGCCACAAAAATTTTTATCATTCATTTTAGACCACAAGTTTTAAAGTCTTCCTTTCTTTCTTAAACTTCGTGCCGAGTCAAACTACCTCACATAAAATGGGACAGAGGGAGTACTAATTACTAATCAAATTTTAAAATTTATGATTGATTGCTTAATAGTGAAGGAATGTTCCGTCGCTAAAATGTATTCTAAATAAATAATTATTTTTAGTAGCAACAGATGTCATAATCCGTCACTAAGTTTGTTGCAAATATTTTTTAACTTAGTTGGAAATTTCTTAACTTATAGTCTTAGCTCAAAACAAAAAGGAAATGTTCCCACGCTTCTTCTCAAAAAAAAAGGATCATTTTCCCTAAAAAAAATGGATTTTCTTCCTCAGGTGAACTCCCGTCTTAACTCCCATCTCAGCTCCCGTCTCAGCTCCCATCTCAGAAATTTTCCCACGCTTCTACTGCCTCAGGTGAAAGGTAATTTCTCTTTGTTCATCTATGTTCATCTACTCTATGCAAGGCATGGTTGTGCTGTGATTCTCTTGCCGAGATTCATGGTTGCCGGGATGCAAAACTCTTTAGAAACCCTTGAAAGGGGTGGAAGTTGTATTTGCAAGAGAAAATAAAATATTTTTCATTTTAATCGAAATTCTTACCATTGGAGATGGAGTTTTGTTTGGTGATGCTTTTTACAAAATATATTGATGTTCATCTCCTCTATACAGATAAATGTTTCATTTTTTTGGGTGCTTTGTTAGATTTGGATTATTATGGTGCTTGTGGTATGGGTGTTATTTGTATAAAGTTTTAATTTTTAGGGATATTGCTTTATTACCCAGGTGGGGAGTTGCGGATTTTGTGTTTCTTAGATGAGAACTTGTTGTATCTTTGTTGATGATGAAGTCTTAGTGGTATCTTACTCATATGAGCAAACTGTATATGTCGTGCTGAGTTGTGGTTTGATATGTTCTTATTTTGGCTTTTTGGTTCATGAATCAATCAATAATGCCTCAAACCCAATTCTGAAACTAGTTGGTGTCAACTATCTGGCTCGTTGGTAGTCGTTACAGGATTTGTCATAGTTTAACTATAGTAAGCCTAATTATATGTCTAGAAGAATTTTGTAGTAGTTAAGTTCAGATAAACATGTTTGATAGTAAAAATCATAAGTTGTCGAATTGGGGCATCCTGTAATGAGCATGGTAGTCGATGTCCTTTTATACGTTGTTTAACGTCCAAATTCAGTAAATAAGTCAAAGAGTTAAAAAAATAGATTCTCAAAACTCCAATTCTGATTGTTCATTTGAGTATTACAATAGTTTGAAAGTACTTAAACTACCTATAGTGACATAATGTCTAGGTCGAGTTTCTATGTTGGTACCCAATCACAGAAAAAGACTGCAAATGTTTTTGTTATTATGCCCTTAATCAGAAAAGCAATTTCTGTAGAGTACATTCATTTAAAATGTACTCTTTTTTTTTTTTGATAACCAAGAAATCCGTATGTGACCCGCCCTTTAGATCAATCACAGCCTTCTAAACTCGGTGGATAATGGGCCCGCCCCTCTATCTTTCTCCACTTAAATACCGGGCTTCGCTTTGCATGGTGTGGGGCTTGAACCTGCCACCTAAGACACAAATCCTCCACTTTTTGCCACTTGAGCTAGGCCTTGGGGGCATTTAAAATGTACTCTTTGTAACATGTTTTGCTTCTACTTCTTATTTCTTTTTCAGATAGATATTTGAAGCTTTGATCTAAATTCATGATTCCACTATTAGGTTGGTTATACTTGCAAAAATAGTATGTTATGTCCCATACGTAAGTGGATTTATGTGTGAGTAGGTGGATGAGTATGCCTTAAATTAAATCAGTGGTTCGAGCTCACTCTTTGTCACACTACGCTTCCTTCGATTGGACTGGAAAGATAAAACTGCTTCTTTATTTGAATTGCAATCTTTTACTAAGTGTATGCAAAACCTACAGATTGAGATAAAATCAACTGATTGATGATCTATATCTTTTAGACTATAGTTAATGGATACTCTTAAATCATAACTGTAATTATATAGACTATGTTTCCATACCAGATTTTTGTTAATTCCTTTTTGGTCTTGGAGTTCTCAACAACAAATACTACCCTCTATTAGAGTAGAAATTCATAAAAAATGTAGAACAATAACCAAAGTTGCAATATATCTTTCTTATTTATGTGCACGCAAGTCAAAATTGTTATTTACTTATTTTGTCACAATACGTTTTATGCTTTAAAATTCACCTTGAAATGATTTGATTCAATGAAAGAAGGAAGGATTTTTGGTTTTATCTAACACACTTCAGTTGGTTAGTGTTGTATAGTTCATTTGTAAAACTAATTTAGTTTGAGTATTTTGGTGTTGAATATACTGATTTAGGTGATTTGGGTTTAAAATTGCGGTTTTGATTGAATTTTCTCTCCCTCAGCTTTCCGTTTCAGCTTTCCGTCTCCGAAGAAAGACATTGACATCCGGTGTATGTGAAACTCGAAGAAAGACATTGACATCCAGTAAGTGTTCTATTTCCCTTTTTTCTTTTTCTTTCCGTCGTCATCCTTCCTACTGTTCCCATTTTTAGATCTCATGAAAAGAATTTATGTTAAAGTTAGAAAAGGAAAATGTTGCCTCAACCATCTCATATAAGAAATTAATTTCATTTTGAAAGAACAAGTTTTTTAATGTTATTTCTTATGAGAAATATCTATAGTATTATGCTACTAGTTGTGTACTATCATTTAGAAATTAAAATTTCTGTTGTGCGATACTGCTAGTTAGAGTCATTGTTGGGGAACGTAGATGCCGCTGCAAAGACTTGGTGGAATTCTCTCATTAGGAATGAATATTTTTGATGTTTTTGGAAATAAAATGCATTTTGTAAGCTGAATTAGAGTACCTTTTGGTAAATCAAATTGTACTTCTTTACTAATAGTTCTGTTTGCTTAAGCATTAATAGGAACATGAATAATCTAGAGCGTGGTTGGATGTATGAGAGGTTGGATGGTCGAGGGGCTATAAACTCTAGTTTCATAACCGGTGTGGATAAATTTATCCAATTTGCATGCTCACAACAACATCGCTTAAGTGGTGACAAAGTTAGATGTCCATGTAAAAAATGTCACAACTTTAAATTTATGGATGTTGAAATTGTTAAACATCACCTTTATAAGAATGGATTTGTTGATCACTATTTTTTCTTGAAGCATCAAGGGGAAAAAGATGTGATCAATGAGATTTCTTCAGGTCAAGATTTGAATGGTAGTGCTCAACCTGAATTAACATATGATAATCCATACCGACAAATGGTTTTAGATGCTGTCACGATCCGGGAGCACCCCCTAGTCGTAACCGGCGTACTCGACCTTGAAGAGGTCTAATACAAGCCTCTTAGCATTCATTCATCGCATAGACACTAAAACCATAAGAAATTTAAAACTTTCTTTACCAAGAAAACATTACATAAAAAAAATAGCAAGCGGAAGACTTTCTAGACTTTATACATGATGTCTCAAAACCATCTAATA
>JAJOOS010021113.1:0-12880 GCA_029582725.1 Solanum chiquidenum
GTTGTGACATATATATATATATATATATATATAGAGAGAGAGAGAGAGAGAGAGAGAGAGAGAGAGAGATGTTTAAAAACCAACAGTCTTAATCATTTAGTGTTCAGATTTATAGACAAAATCTTAATTATTCAGATGTGAATTCAGATTCATACATTTTAATCTTAATGAAAATAAATGAGGTCTTACCTTAAAAAGCCAAGAAGAGAGAATGCTTTGCCAGGTAAATATTTAATGGGACTCATTTTTTTTGGTAGAGTCAAATTTAAAAGAGTTAGCAATTAAAGCGTGTGTCATAGAAATACAAATGTAGACCATAATTTTAGCAATTAAAAAGATACAAGGAGCATAGCCTAAAAAGTAATATATGTACTACAATAGGGTCCACAAGTTTAGGTAATTAATATTGTTCTCATAGGATAAATAATTAAATCGGATTTTGAAAGCCACCTGATAATTGGAATTGGTGTAATTATTAGGGTAGCAATTACATAACCTAGTAATTACACTGATATGTTTGTTTGTCACAATATTACTACAGTGTGATTACCTATGTACTATTTGGATTGTTTGGATGCACAATTGCAATCATAAGATTATATTAAATTTTAAAAATAAAAGTTAGTTATTTTAAATGTATTTTAGACAAAATAAGAAACTTTATAAATGATATTTAATTAAATATTTAATATATATTGTCTTTTGAAAATATATTGATTAATAAACAGATGTGCTTAACTAATATTATGAAAAACAATTGATTTATATTTTTTAAATGAGTATAATTCAATTGAATTAATCATAAAAACTAAAAGTACAAGATTTCTATGAATATCATGAAATGCATGTCTGACAAAAAGATTAATATTATAAATAGAATGTCATTAATTATTAAAATATTTGACAAAAAGATAATATATCAAGTCTAACTAAAGAATAAATGACTTGCAATGTGAAGTCTCAAGTCAATACTACTAAAACAAATGGAACTTAAAATATACATAAGTTCTAACTTCAAAACAAAAAAATTAGCATAATACTCTTATGCCAAATTTCAGCATAACATATATAAATATATGATTTAATAGAAAAGAAAAAAGGTAAGTCTATAACCTTGCTCAACAATGAATTGTACTTTAATTTAAAAATTAGAATACTAAAAAATTATGCTAATGAAAAAATATAAACATGGCATAAAAAAATTGACAATACGAAAAATTGCATGGAATCACATGAAGTAAAGGTTGAGAATGAGAAGGAAATGAAAAAAATATATAAAATTTTAGGAATGGTTTGGAGGGTGGTTATCCACCCGGATGACCCGGGATATATCTCCCCTCAATGTCTTCTGAGTCGAGTCTGTCGCATAGGGCTTACCTAGTGTGGTTTACATCCCCTGTATGGTTTGCAGGCTATTACACAGTGGAGGATTTACCCAGTGCGCACAAAGTACTCACCACAGAGTGCTCACCCAAAGGGCAGAGGTTGCAGTGGCTACGGGTTATCCTAGGGTTCCAAAAAAAATAGAAATAAAAAAATAAATTAAAAGAAAAAAAAATAGAAATTAAAAGAAATTAAAAAGTAATCAGCTTATAATTACACCATGTTATTACTAGAAATTCACATCCCCTGCTAATTACACTCAATTACATGTTGACTAAGTAATTACAGTGGCCAACCAAACACACCAGATAATATAATTACACCCAATTACACCAAATCCAGTTATCAGAGTGGCTTTCGAAACATGCCCTAAATATTTATTGGTACATTAAAACCTCTCTAAATTAATATAGGCGGGACCATGAAATATTATTATTTTATAAAGGTATTATTTAATCGATAAATTAATATTTATTAATTTACTGAGTCTTTCGACACTGAAAATATTGTTCTTGGATGAAATCTCAAAGAATTTGAAAGAACCCACTTGTGAAAACGTCATTCATGAACTTGAGGTCATGATTAATTATCTCGGTTACCGCAATAAAATGGACGTTAATAACCTATTGGATGGGTGAAAATGATACATGTTCAGATGTCCAGAGCTTAGAATAGATTGTGTATATCATTGGAAAAACAATGTTGAAGATGATATAATACCTTTGGAACAGTTACGCTTAAGGAAACACTTGCATCTAGAACTCTTCACAATTTTATTGTGCAGCTAAAAAAGCCAATACCGAAACTTTTGGATGCAATAAGAAAAGTTAGAAATGAGCTTCAACTAGATTTTAACAAAAAAACAGAACATATATAATCATGTTTCACTAAATTTTCTTAAATATATTTCTACTTTTAAAGCATTATTAATTTATAATGACCATATATTTATATAGGTGTCTTCTGAAAATATATTATCTTATCGAAATGAGTGATTTTTCTATTGGCTCAAGTCGGGACCGGAGAAAATTATCATCTTAGAGAGATTATCAATTAACCGAGTATTAATAACATGAGGTTTTACTGTATATTTTTCCAACATAGGAAAAATATGAAAGCAAAAGCATCTGATACAACACAATCAAAGCAATTAAGTTTTAATATATCAAAACTACCCCTTAATCGGCAAGCAATCATATCGACCATGAGATACTTGTCTAAATTTTTTGGGAAAATTACGCGTATAAACAAACATATACTAGTTAATTACTTAATATAGCTATAGTTTATCTTAATTACAAGTCGACACTTACTTTTAGCTATAATTACACAACTCAGCTTTTCAATTTTGTATAATTCGCGCATTTGTATAATTCAGAATTTGTATAATATAATTTGTATAACTTTTGTATAATTCAGAATTTGTATAATATAATTTGTATAACTATTTGCACTTATGATGTTTGTAATTGTATAAATTCGTTATTTTGAGTTTATACAAAAATAACTGAATTATACAAATGTACCCGCGAATTATACAAACCTGCAAATTATACAAATTCGTGAATTATACAAATGAGACAGCTTAAACTATAGCTACAACCCGTAAATATGCAAACTATAGCTATTAAGCATAATTAAATTTATTATAGTGGCTATTTGTGAAAGTTCCTCAAACTCTTATACATAGAAATTAAATACATATTAAATTTAATTCATTGCATAAAAATCTCCAAAATAATACTCATTATGCTATGTAAAAAGTATGCCAATGGATAGTATAATTTCTATTAAAAAAAACATAAAATCACCCTTAAGCTTGGCAGCAAAACTTATTTAACACTTATACTAAACATAGGCATTTGTTTACCCCCAAAGAACTTTCAAGTGAATAAATATCACCCTCAGATTATAATACCACTCTTATTCGCCAAGCCATAGTCATGTTAGTACCACGTCATAATTTTTTTATTTATTTCTATTTATTCACCATTTTTTCTTTTTCTTTAAGGTTGTTTCAGTTGATGCAACTTACTTAAAGATGTTATTGGCAGAAAATGGATTCCTGGTCGAACATATTTACATAGAAGGCAATCAAGTCGCAGATTTTCTCACTAACATAATTTTAGTTTTGCAGGTACTTTCATTAAAACATTCAACTCACTGATAGAGATATCAAGGAAAGGAAGGGCAATGACACAACTAGAGAAACTGGCACTCCAAACATGAGAATAAGGAAATAAATGAAGGGCAATGACACAACTAGAGAAACTGGCACTCCAAACATGAGAATAAGGAAATAAAGGAAGGGCAATGACACAACTAGAGAAACTGGCACTCCAAACATGAGAATAAGGAAATGTCAACATAATATAGGAACTCATTACAGGAATCAACACAACATCAACAACAATAATAACGCTTTAAACTACCAGCTTTGCATCGATTAATCATATGTCCATTTGAAGGAAAATCGATATGATAGATTTTATTTAAGAGGAGGAATAATATCTTAATCACTATCTTAGCTTTGACAAGAGAAGGGTGAGATATATGATTCCATTAACATTGATATTAGTTTCTTTGGAGCTCAACCTATTAAGGATGAAGAAAGGAAACCCTACCCATGGTCTTAATACACATTTGAAGCTCGATTAGAGTTTAATTGAGTTTTTCAAAGCTTACATTTGTTGTAGAAAGAACCCCCCATTTAGTGGTTGAAGAAGTGTGAATTCACGGTGTTCGTGGGACTTATGAACGCTTAAGGTGAATCTCTAATCGATCACAGAATTATGTTTCAGAAACTTCGATTGGCAGCTTGAAGAACCCATCCATGGTGATTTTTCAAGCTTCACCGGCTCTACCCCTTTTCTTTTCATTTGATGCATTTTGTTTGCTTTATACATTTTTACTTTAGTAGTTACCTAATTAAGTTTGGGCTTGGGTTACTTTCAGACCCAAGTCATGTATATTGTGGAATGTTTTATTTCTATTATCAATAAATGAGCACGATCTTATCCATTTGAACAAAAAGCTTATATACACTAAATAAATAATCTCTAAAATTATGTGTACTTATTTATTTAACAAAGAACTTCATCATCAACCCCAAATTGGAAGTAAATCCTTTCAATAATGATAGTAAAAAATTGAAGTTAAATCCTTTTAACAATGCCAATCAAAAATTGAAGCTAATTTCATTCAACACAAGTGTCTTTCACTATATCCTTCAGCTTCACAACTTTTATTGGTAAGGTTTGTGCCTAAACCCATTAGTAAAATCTTGATGCTTACATTTTATAAATGTAATTTTTCTTAAATTTTAAGTAACCTGTTATTTGAGTTTCTATTATATGGTGATAGAAAAAATTATGTGAATCTTTCAACTTTCTTATGCAATCTTCATTTCATTGATGAGATTGAAGCTACAAAAATATTGATTGAAAATCTGAATCTATAAATGTGTATTTACAATGGGTGTTGTGATATTGATGTTATTATTGTGAAATCGATTATTTAGGAATGTGAATTCCCCATCACTCCATTCTTCTTCATTATTATTACTATTGATGGTGGATATTGTGGAATTAATTTCTGTAACAATGATATTGGTGTTGGGTTTTGTGAAATTGATGTCAACAATAATAAAGTGATGAGTAATATATAGTGAATTGCTAAAGGACCGATGGAATGAAAGTAATGGGTAGAGGTTAGAATGTTTATCAAGAAAGGTAGAAGGAGGAGGTTTGCTTCAATTGGGAAGAAGGTATTAGGAAAAGACAACAACATAAAGAGGAATAATTCTAAAATTCTATTAAAAAAAATGAGACCCATAAATTTCATTACCTCTAAGTAAGAAAATTCACATATTTTTAAAAAGTTAATATATCAAGAAAAAAAGATTAAAAATATTATTTATATGTTGTTCAATAAGAAAATGTCATGTGTATAATCTTGTTTATGTTGGTCAAACTTTTCTTTTTTCTTTTTTTCTTTCTTCACTCTCCTTGACATATCACTCCTTAGGTTGGTATGTAGTTCATATAGAAGTTGTTAAGGAGGGTAAATAAACTCTGTAAATTTTGTTATCAAGTTCCTGGATGATTTGATGTATTTCCTCAATTTCTACCTAACTAGCATGCAAAACAAATGAACCTACTTTTATTTAATTATTAAGATAAAGATGTATTACATAGACATGTAAAATCTAAAGCACTAACTAATTAACTAGTTCTGTTTATTGAGCAGCTTTATGTTGAGAGTGTTTGATAATGTTGTTGGCATAGTTTTTGGAATGAAAGTTGAGAAAAAGAAGTAAAAGTGAGGTGTTAAAAGTGACATTAAAGAACAAAGTACGGGCACCAGAGCACCCAATCTCAGTAGTGAGGTGATAATACATGACTACTATTGCACCCATGAAGTAAAGGATGAACTGGAAAATCTGACAGTTGGTGACGATCTTCTTCCACCCCGGCCTCTTTCCCATTGCGCAAAAGAAGTAATAAGCATACATTATAACATGAACTGAAGCATTAGTAATTACCCCGACATGAATCATCGAATTCACATTACAAAGGGCAAGATAACATATAACTGGCGTTGTAGCATGGTGGTACACGTGGAGAAATGTGAGCCTCCGTGACTTAGAACTACTGAGGATGATCAAAAGTGTGTCTATGAATTCAAGGATCTTTGAAAGGTAGAAGAATTTAGCCCAGAAGAACAAGGGTCCACGTGGAAGAGTATGATTGGCCGGGAAGCACAAGAACCACTTCCAGTCATTGTGGGGCATTTGGTCAAGGACGGAGAGGCTACAACCGACAACCATGATGAGAGAAAGGAGGCAGAGGATAAAGCTGTGTACGGCAGTGATTCGGTGGAGGGATGTGGCGGAGAGTGTAGGGAGGAGTAGGGAGAAGCGAAGTGCTAATAGAGTGAGAGACAAGTAGATAAAGATTGAAAGTGTAGGAAAAAATAGAGAGGAACCAAAAGTGTGACCATGCTTCCAATCGAACTGGCTAATGGTTGGGTGCTCAACTAGCCAGTAATACAGAGTCTCCATGTTCGCTTAGATATAAACTCTAGTCTAGAAATGAGATTTTTCTTGCTTACAAGAATCTACTCAACCTATCTGTATATATATACTAGAAAAGGGGAAGTCCATGCTCCCTCTGCATATTATTTGAAATTCTTAATTTTTATTTGTGGTACTTTTAATATTTTAAGAAATACAATAATATTTAAAAAAATTATATTAACGATTTCACATTAACATTAGAAATCAAAGGTAATCTATGGATAAAAAATATATATGTATTACTTATTAGTTAATAAAGATAACATATGATAGAAGTATGGATAATTAAATAAAAATATTAAATTTAAAATATCAGGGATGTTTGAAATTTAGAAACACAGGTAATTAATATATGTATAAATAATAAAAAGTATATATATATTATTTTATTTAAGATAGAAGATGGAATAACTAAAATATAAACAAGTAATACATAAATAATTAAATTTTCATAATTAATATTATATAAAATCACATAGATTATTTTATAAGAACTGCATTACTAATTCTAATCATGCATATCAATCACAAAAATTAAAATGATAACAAGGTACGAATTCCAAATTAAAGTTCTCGATTGAACTTTTTAAAAAAAAAACTAGATTTAACTTAAATGTACTAAATTTATGTTATAGTCCAAACACATGAATAATTAAATAAAATATTTATCTTATGTTTTGAAATAAAATTTCAAATTTAGCTTAAATATTTTTATATAATATTGTGTGTTGTTTGTGTGCAGTTTGTTCTATTTCCTGAATCAATGATGAGGGGTTCTATTTTTTAAAAAAAAATTGATAAGTTGTAGTCAAATTTTTATTTATTATTTTTTGGTTTTTTATGTTTACCACAGATAGGAACAATACATCATATATGGCTGAAGTCAACTGGATTGCATTTAAATTGAGTACCAGCCAACTACCTTTTGACTAGCGTCGCAGAAGCTTAGCGGGCTTCTCTTTTATATAGGTTTTTTATATATAATCCCAAGACTAACATGAATACTACATCATGGGTATGAAATATTGAATGTCCTCATGCATCTAAATACAACTGATATTTCTCAAACTGCCAAGATCATTATTCAAGCAGTCAAAGATATAGAGTCGTCTCAACAAGTTTGGAGGTCATGTCTCAACAAGTTTGGTGGCCTAAATCCAAACCTTATAGAGAGACCTTATTTTACTTTTTTAGTTGCATTATTTTAAATTTTATTTTTAAAAAATTGGATGGTAATACTTTAATCTTTAGCTTTTAACTAATATTAATAGTTTATTTTATTTTTATCAAGGTGAAATATTTTATCCATATGGAATGTCATGTGTCAATGTTTTCGCAAATAAAAGAGATAGCGTATTACACACACCAATAAGGTGTGTTTTAGTTTAGGTATGAAACTGACACTCTCAATAGTTTAGGTATGAAACTCAAAAAAAATAGTTTTAATATGTTTTGGCACTTATCTCTTAGATTTTTAAAAGTAACTAGGAATGTGTCCCCCGTGATTTCATAACTCAGCAAAAGTATTATATTAGTGATTTATTTCAATTCTTAGCATGCAAGATCGGTAAGTTATTTATCACCTAAGTGGATGGTCACCTAAATAAGTGAATTTCATCATGCAACTTGGTTCGTCTACTGGTGTATGTTTTACTAACTCTTTACCTTTGATCCCAAATTAGATATTCATGGTCCGTTCAAGATATTAGATGAAAATTGATAGCCTCAAATCTTCATTGTATAATCTATTTTCTTATTTGTTACCCCCTTGGTCAAGCAAGTAGGAATAAGATGAAGTCTAACACGGGCCCTCGATAAAAAGCAATCAAAACGAAGAGAAAAATAATACATACATAAAAGCATTCAAGAATTATTTTTTACATTAACTTACTTCGATAATTCATCATGGTTCTCACAGCCCTAGTTATGAAATTAGCTACAAATTGTCTAAAAAACACAATCAAAATTTATAAAAATAAATGTGGTTGTGTTAATTATGAAAATTTAAGAATAATAACTATAATATATTTCAACAATCACGAATACAAATAAATATTAAAGGATAATAAGGAATAAATCAAAGTTCTCTGGCCTCCACGGCGGCTCTTCCAAAGTTCCTAAGCTATCAAGTTCTAAGTTCTACATTATGTGTTCTAAGTTGTGAGCTCTTGGTTTTATGTTTTATATTGTAAAATAATTATTTTTATGGACTATTTATAGATGTAAAATACCCTAAATAAAATAATTGAGTCCAAAAGAATTGGGAAACCTAAAACTAAAAGGAATTGTTTTTCTGCTTTTGTTGTTTTTGAAATTTTTTGTCGTCGCCTTCAATAATTGGAAGGATCTCCAGCTTCTGCCACATGTACAACAATAATATAATTTGAAATTGCAATTCACTGCTAATCACCTATATATTAAATTTAATCCATTAAGTTGTGTTGGGAAATCAGATTCTTCAATTAATTTTAATAGTCATTCCCAACTTCAACTCAAAGGAAATAAGATATTTGTGATGTCGAAGTCTTTTGCCAAGTCAAAGGGAACATGAACAACATATATCTATCTCTATATCACTACCGTTCGATTGTTTATTATCTTGATCGAATCTCAGCCCTTTGATCTGGGATAATACTGATTGCTCAAATTCAACAGATGTCAAGAGTCCTACTTGGAAGTCTCCTAGAAGAATGATAACGTTAATAGTTTCAGTAGATTTAGAATTCTATTTATTCCTTTTCCTTATTAAATGTAGAGTTTGTTAGGATTATTATTTTATATCTTCTAGGATACATACAAGTGTACAGATAGTCTACTTTTTTGTATTCATGGTATGCGTATAAATAATCTTGTACACATACGAAGAAATACACATAAATTTCAATCATCTCAATTTATTCCTTCTTTCTTTTAACATGGTATCAGAGCAATAGGAATATGATCCTAGTCTTCCTTTTTTTTCTCTTCTGTTACTTCATCTCAATCCCTGGTTCTTTACTATGGTTAATACTAGTACTGAAAACCCTCAATCATTGGATGGTGTTGTCCCAATCATGAAGATCGTCTAAAAACTCATGATCGACTCTAGTCATCCTTTTTACATTCACCCATCTGATTATCCTGATGTAACGATTCTCTTAGTCATTTTATGAATTTTACCCATTTTTTGAGTTCAACCCTTTTAGTAGCTTTTATAAATAATTACTGACTTGTGAGAATGAGTGACATGATTTTCAGATTAAATAAAGGATTATTTCATTATTAATAATAATAGAAAAAGATAGTAGTAGTAGTAGTAGCAACAGTTGTAGCAGCAGTAGCAGTAGCAGCAGCAGCAGCAGTAACAATAGTAGCAGGAGTAGCATGAAGAGTAGTAGTAATAATAATAATAATAGTAGTAATAGTAATAATAGTAATATAACGATCCGTTTTACCTGATATTTTGCGGGCATATTTATTTTATCATGAGTGAATATAATTTGAAAAAGAATTTCAGATTCAAAGTTGGTGGCTCAGAATGACTTTTTGACCCGATTTTTATAGCCGAAACAAAATATAGTAATATGGGTGTCATTACATTCGTATTTTCATGAGAATTATATATATGATAGAATGAAAACGCATTGAATCTTTCTGAAAGGGAAATACAAGATTTTGAGAATTTGTGATATATGTTCAACATTCGAGGTATGTTAAAATTTTCAGACTTCGTTGAAGGGCGTTTTCTAATTAAAGATTAAAAGTGGAATAGACAATGGGTAAGGGTGAAAGATGTGGGTCTCATACTAATGGTGTGACGGGCCTTGGTACGAGTACCTATGTTATAAAGGGAAATTTTATTACTATAGAATGACAAATTGTAATCCAAAAATGCGAAAACATATGGCCATTAATTGATGTATTAATGACTTGATTTATTTTGTGTGATTGTATTTCTTTATTGAACCCGTACATTTGTGATAGTTGGGGTGATTATATATCATATTGATATTTGATTGATTGAAATGCATCATCATCCCCTTTCATTGAAATCATATTGTGCACATGCATTGACATGAGATTAAGTATAAGTTGGGCATGTGGATATCGTGCATGTTGGGGATTGTGAGCTTTTATAATAAGTTTGGCACGTGGAGATCGTTCGTGCTGTGAATTATTTTATTTTATGATAATGCATTGAGATCGTCTGCACAGACACGTGGAGATCATTCGTGTCGGTATATAAACCTCGCGAGTCCGCCATGGGTCATGAGATCTTAATGTATTTCCGAGGAGTATCATGTATATACGATTGAAAGAGTACTTGTCATTTCAGACATATCATTTCATAGTGTCGCATTGCATTGCATCTCATTACATCATTCATTCTTGTTTGAGTATATGCTTTATTGATGCTGCACATTACATGACATTTGATTATCCCTATTAATGAAAACTTGGTAGATAAGTATAATGTGGACTTGTAAAATTAAAGGATTATTTTCTTATATACTCATGTCAATACGTCTTTATTGTCGGTCTATAAGATATATTGGGTACACATGGTTTCGTACTCATACTACACTTGTTGCACTCTTTTGTGGTGCATATTAAGTTGCTAGTACGAGCGCATCTCATGGAGCTTTGAGATTGAGTTTGGGTCATCTTGAAGTTGTGGTGAATTGCTTGGCTATTCTACGACCCACACCTTCATTTATCTCTTAATCTATTTTGTTTTTCTTAGTATTCAAACAGAGTATTTTTTTTATATTTAGACTTGTCCTTTTAGTTTGAACTTGTATCATATTGTAGAAGCTCTTGTACTTATAACACTAAATCTTGGGGTGGCAGTTCATTTTTTTCGCATTTAAAAGACTTAGTATGTAAGATATTTGCTTGCTATTTGCTTTTCCATATTTTAAGTTGAATTGGTTAACTTATTGGGTTGACTTACCTATCAGTTGGGAACATAGGTGCCATCACGACTTGTGATTTTAGGTCGTGACACCTAATATGACTCCAGACAACACCATATTTGATGGGAAGGGATATGGTGGTTGGCGCAGGGGAATCCTCATTGCCTTGTCAACCAAGAACAAAATAGGATTCATTGATAGATCTATCATCAGATCTACAAGCTCACCCGAATCCTTGAATTCTTGGTCTCGTTGTAATGATTTGGTAATTTCATATCTCTTGAACTCTATTTCTAAGGAGATACAGAGAGTGTTCTATACTTTAGGATTGCTACGGAGATCTGGGCAGAGCTTGAGGAGAGGTTTGGACAAAACAATGGACCTCAACTCTATCTGTAAAAACAAATCAGTGAGTTAGTTTAAGGAAACTTGGACGTTGTTGCTCACTACACCAAGCTGAAGAGGCTCTGGGATGAGCTCGATAGTCTTGAGGTTTTTGCACCAGTAACTACACTTGATAAGGCAAGGTAAGAACCGGTATCTTGTCCTTTTGATCCATCCTCACAATTGCGTATGGATAATGGTACTCTTCTCCCAAATCCAACTCTTTATAGAATGTTATTGGGAAAACTTAATTCCTTACCCACACCCGACCAGATCTCTCATTTGAAGTCCAACATTTAAGCCAGGTCATGCAAACACCTTAACAACCTCATCTTGATGTTGTTTTGCGTTGTCTCCAGTATCTCTTATTCGATCCTAAAATGGAGATTTTTCTCTCTTCATCTTCATCTTTCAACTTGGTTGCTTCTTATGACTCGAATTGAGGATGTTGTCCTGATTCTCGTCGCTTAATAAGTGGATATTTCATCACTCTAGGTGGCTCACCAGTTTCTTAGAAGTCCAAAAGGCAGTCTTTAGTGTCTCTTTCATCTGCCGAAGCTGAGTACCGTTCCTTGCATCGGGTCATTTCTGAAACCACTTGGATGGTACGGCTTCTTGAGGATTTCTTTATTCCTTCTCCTCTCACAGTTCCTCTTGTCTTCGAATTGCAGGTCGCTATCCATATAGGCAAGAATCCAATCTTCTGCAAAAGAACAAAGCATGTAGACTTAGATATCTACTTTGTTCATCAGCAATATCTTGCTAGATTCATTTCTCTCAGCTATACTCCATCGATTTCATAGTTGGCCGACGTTTTTACCAAACGCTTATCTGGTCATGTTCATTGATATCTCTTGGGCAAGTTGGGCATCGTCTCACCTCCCTCCAACTTGAGGGGGTGTTGGGATATCGCATTGTTTAATTAATTCTAACAGTCATTCTCAGCTTTAACTCAAAGAAAATAAGATATAAATATATATCTTTATATCACTAATATACCGTGAGTTTACGGTATTTCTAATACATTTCACTTACAAGTTGTGTGTGTCTAGGGCCTTTTTGTATTGGTTTTTATGTGTTTTTATTGTATTTTGCAGGAAAGATGTTCAGGCGCGATAGTAAAGAGACAGCTGAAAGGAAT
>JAJOOS010021115.1:0-11116 GCA_029582725.1 Solanum chiquidenum
GAGGGTAACGGTGAAAAAATGAAATTTTGAAGTTGAAATTATATTTTAACAACAAACTTAAAAAATAATAATTGGGGTGGGGGGCTGGTAGGGGTTGGGGGAGGGGGGTGGTCGAGAGTAGGGATGAAAAAATGAAATTTTGAAGTTAAAAATATTTTTTTAAAATAATTTTTTTGGGGGTGGGGGGATGGTAGGGGGTGGAGGGGTCGAGGGTAGGGGTGAAAAAATGAAATTTTAAAGTTGAAAATATTTTTTAAAAATAAACTTAAATTTTTTTGGGGGGGGGCTGGTAGGGGGTGGGTGGGTGGGAGGTGGGGGAGTCGAGGGTAGGGTTGAAAAAAATAAAATTTTGAAGTTTAAAATAGTTTTTAAAAACAAAATTAATTTTTTTTTTGAGGTGGTGGGGGGCTGGTAGGGTGTGGGTGGGTGGGGCGGGTCGAGGTAGGGGTGAAAAAAATAATTTGAAGTTGAAAATATTTTTTAAAAATAAATTTCAATCTTTTTTGGGGGTTGAGGGGCTGGTAGGGGGTGGGTTGGGAAAAGAAAATACGTTCCTACCCTTTTGTATTTTTTTATTTTTTTTTAATTATAAAATACGTGTAATATTTTAATTACGTGGCAGCCACTGAGTGGCTCAATAAGCCACGTAGGAGCCACGTAGGAGCGTTTGTATATCACACAATTTGGCTGTTGGATTCGCGTGTTTTTTTGTTTAAGAATTGGATAGTTGAAGTGCCTACTTGTGCACTTTGAAAGTTAGAGGTCATACTTAAAATTCGAAGCCAAGTTTAGGGTCCAATTTATGTATTATGCCAAAAAAAAAATCAGCAACCAAAACACCCTCACAACCATTCTAAACAAACACACAGACATACAACATACCAGAGAAAAACAAACACACACGCCAGAAACAAGAAAAACCAATCGGTAACACATCCACAAACATTTTCATTTCTTTATTTCCTTTTTTTTTCATTACTTTTATATAAACAGTACACACATCCACATCAAAGCTTGGTGAGTGTTATAATTGAGGTTTGGTCCAGATTTTGCAATTCTTATTTCTTCATTTAAGGTTCAATTTTGCCTTATCTCTTTAATTTATTTATGGAATTTGATGTAATTATTATGATAAGTTTTCTTACACTTTTGTTTTATTCGTAATTTGATTAAAATGAAGAATGTGTTAAGTGTTAATCTCTTTAATGAATGAAAGTAGCTTTATTTGGTGGTTATTTTTATTTATTTATTTTTGTTCATTAGTGTTGTCTTAAAATGAATGGGTCATGACGTTGTTCTTTTCTTGATTTCGATGGTAATAATGATAAGGTAGGAATTATTGGGATCAAAAAATTATTGTTGTTTTATTTATTAAACAAAGAATGAGATTTATTTTAGCAATTCGTCATTATTTTGTTGGATTAATAAGAAAGTACAGTATGAGTATGCCTAATTTTTCCATTAACTTAAAGATAAAAAATAAAAATATAATATGTGTAGGCTTAGTTTTAACGTTAACTTTAAGAGTAAATAAATTAAAAGAACACAAAATAATCCAAAATTTTATATTGTATCCTAGAAGTTTAGATTTATTTGATTTTATTTAATATTTTCTTATAACATTAGATTGGGTTTAGGCATGTTAAAAGAAATATTGATTTCAATTAAAAATGTGGTTAAACATCTTTTTTTAAACAATAAAAGATATTCAAGGATGCGGTGACGCACCTCGTTCAAAAATATAAATAACTTTCATTAATTTAAAGTGGAAACTTATAGATAAATTTTAAATCTGATGCAAAGAAGACAGTTATGTCTCTAAATGTCAAGACTAATAATGCAGTTACACATCTTGGTTGAGGCGAATAAAATTTCAACAAAAATAAAAAAATATATGAGTAAATCATGGCCTGCAACATAATTTATCCAAAATAATAAAAATTTAATTTAACTATAAGTCAATAAAATCGATCGTGCTAGAACCACGGGACTCGAGGGATGCCTAATACCTTCCCTTCGGTCAACAAAATTTCTTACTTGAATTTCGAGTGTGCAGACCAAACAAAGAGTCATTTCCTTTTGATTGGGGATTAAACAAAAGATGACTTGGAACACCAGAACTCAATTCCAAGTGGCGACTTTGAAAAGTAAATATAATCTCAAATAAACATTGTCACTTAAATTGGAAAAACCCTACCGCCGTGCTAAAAAGGAGTGTGACATCTCTGACAACTCTGTTGGGGACAATATAATCCCGAGTGGACAACTCGAGCCAGGAAGGGGCAACTTATCGGTAGCAACGTTATTCCAACTTCGTTGCTGGTCCAACTCCACCTAAAACGTGCGACTAATAATCCTTCACTAGGTGTCAAGACACTCCAACTTTATCTCAATAGAAAGTAGAATGCATAGCTGCATTCCTATGACCGTGTGTGAACGTGTTCAGAGACTTATAGAGGTTGTGCAAAAGAAAATAATTTAATACAATTCAAAAATATAAAATCAATAAATGAGCAGCATGTAACACATTAGGTCATCAAACACAATATATCTAATAAAATACAATAATAAAATTAGGTAAAACCAATATAACAAAACTCAAATTCTGGTTATTCCCCAGTAGAGTCGCCAGAGATGTCACACCTCTTTTTAGCACGGCGGTAGGGTTTCTTCAATTTACGTGACAATATTGATTAGGGATTATATTCACTTTTTCAGATTCACCACTTGAAATTGAGTTCTGGTGTTCCAAGTCACCTTTTGTTTAATCTCCAATCAAAAGGAAATGAATCTTTGTTTGGTCTGCAAACTAGAAATTCGGGTAAGGAATTTTATTGACCGAGGGGAAGGTATTAGGCATCTCTCGAGTCCCGTGGTTCTAGCACGATTGCTTTCATTGACTTATACTTGAATTAAATTATTATTTTTTTGAATAAATTATGTTGCAGGCCATGATTTGCTCATATTTTTTTTATTTTTGTTGAACTTTTATTCGCCTCAACCAAGATGTGTAACTGCATTGTTGGTTTTGACATTTAGAGACATAACTGTCTTCTTTGCATCACACTTAATATTAATCTATAAGTTTTCACTTTAAATTAATGAAAGTTATTTATATTTTTGAACAAGGTGCGTCACCGCATCCTTGAATTTCTTTTATTGTTCTCATTCTTAATTGAATCCAATATTTCTTTTAACATGCCTAAAGCCCATCTAATGTTATAAGAATATATTAAATCAAATCAAATAAATCTAAACTTCTAGGATACAATATAAAATTTTGGATTATTTTGTGTTCTTTTAGTTTTATTTACTCTTAAAGTTAACTTAAAATAAGCCTACACATATTATTTTTTTATTTTTTATTTTCAAATTAATGGAAAAATTAGGCATACTCATATTGTACTTTCTTATTAATCCAACAAAACAATGACGAATTGCTAAAATAAATCTCATTCTTTGTTTAATAAATAAAACAACAATAATTTTTTGAGCCCAATAATTCCTACTTTATCATTATTAGCATCGAAATCAAGAAAAAAACAACGTCATGACTCATTCATTTTAAGACATCACAACTAATGAAAATATATATATATAAAAATAATCACCAAATAAAGCTACTTTCATTCATTAAAAAGATATAACACTTAACACATTTTTCATTTTAATCAAATTTTGAATAAAACAAAAGTGTAAGAAAACTTATCATAATAATTACATCAAATTCCATAAATAAATTAAAGAGATAAGGTAAAGTTGAAACTTAAATGAAGAAATAAGAATCGCAAAATCTGGACCAAACCTCGATTAGAACGCTCACCAAGATTTGATGTGGATGTGTGTTGTGTTTATATAAAAGTAATGAAAAATAAAAGGGAATAAAGAAATGAAAATGTTTGTGGATATGTTACCGATTGGTTTTTCTTCTTTCTGGCGTGTGTGTGTTTTTTTTTTCTCTGGTATGTTGTACGTGTGTGTTTGCTTAGAATGGTTGTGAGGGTGTTTTGGTTGATGAATTTTTTCTGTTCATTTTTTTTTCTTGGTTTCTGTCTTTCTCTGTTGTGTATGTTAGTAAGTATACATATTGTAATGTGTGTGTCCTGTATATATGTAGTAGTGTGGTACGTATATAGGTTGTGTGCAGAGGAGTTAGTGGGGGTAGTGTGTGTGTCGTGTATAGTGTGAGGGGGAAGTGGAGGTTAAGGTGAAGTGGGGGGGGGGGGGGTGAGGGTAGTTTAGGTTATTATATTTTTTAAATTAAATATATATATAAAAATTATAAAAATATTAATTATTTTGAATTAATAAAATATAAGAAAAATCAAATAGCTAGTCTAAAAATATAATTAAAAAATACTAGCTTATTTATTAAAATTTAAATTAAAACAAAACATATATTTTTTTGTAGTTTTTCAATCTTTTAAAATAAACTTACTAAAATATGATGAAAAATAAAATATTTAATTTATATATAAAACCAATATTTATGTACTAAAAATGGTGTAATACCTTAAGTTCGGTAAAAAATTACGTGTCTACAGTTTGCCCCTCTTTGACTAAAAATACAAAGTGTTTGTCAGACAAAGAAGTAGACAAAGCGACAAGTTTTGACCGGACTCTTATTTGAGAAGAGAAAAAATAAAAGATAAATATGCGACCGAGTCTTGGTTTTGGGCATCCTACATATATCGGGTTGTAAGGGAATCAGGTCACGTGTAGTTCAAGTAGATGAGGTGATGAGTTGGAATTTAAGTGAGGTTCCATCGAGGCTCTCGATCGCGGCTCCTTTCCTTACATAAAAAAATGAAAACCAATAGTTGAAAATAAAAGTACAAGCTCCTATCTATGCAACTTCTCTTGAGTCTTGACATTCAGATATCACCTTGATTTTTTGGATGAGTATCTTGATCTTGAATTGAATTCGATTCTTGACTTGCCACATAGAGTGAGTTTTTGGCACTCTTCGAAATGACAACTTGAATATGTTCTTGAATGGCTGTATGTTTTCTTGATCAGAAGCTGAATAAAAATATATGTGAGGAAGTCACGCTGCTACATGCATTGAAGAAGTTGATTCTGGCAAACATGAGATTGATCATTCTGAAAAAAGTTGAAACTTTGTTCTTGAATTTCAAATCCACGTTTCTCTTGAAGAAACCTGAAAACCATCACAAACAAAAGAAATAAACAAAAATTTACTCCAGTTTTCACTGGAAATTTTTTGTGAGTTATTAGCAATATAAAAAAAATAAAAAAATAAAAACTCAGACTAGGAAGTGTTTATCCTAGGAAAATGTAACCAAATCCCATTAGGTAGGAGGATCTTGCTAATCCTATTGTCCAGGAGGGTCCTGCTAATCTAAATCTCATCATTTAGAAGGGTCCTGCGACACTAATTATCATTCTTTAGGAGAGTCCTGCTATACTAATTCCCATTGTCTTGGAGGGTCCTGCTACACTAAATCCCATTGTCTAGGAGGGTCCTGCTACACTAAGTCCCGTTATCCATGAGGGTCTTATTATACTAATTCACATTGCCCAAAAGGGTCCTGCTACACTAAATCCCATTGTCCAGGAGGGTCCTGCTATACTAAATCCGATTGTCCAAGAGGATCCTGCTACACTAATTCCCATTGTCCAGGAGGGTCCTGCTACACTAAATCTCATTGTCCAAGAGGGTCCTACTATACTAATTCCCATTGTCCAGGAGGGTCCTGCTAAACCAAGCCCCATTATGAGGAGGGTCCTGCTAATCCCATTATGAGGAGGGTCCTGCTAATCTCATTATGTAGGAAGGTCCTGCTAGTCTATGTCCCATTATGAGAAGGGTCTTGATAATCCCATTATGAGGAGGGTCCTGCTAGTCTATGTCCCATTATGAGGAGGGTCCTGATAATCCCATTATGAGGAGGGTTCTGCTAGTCTATGTCCCATTATGACGAGGGTCCTGATAATCCCATTATAAGGAGGGTCCTTCTAGGCTACGTCCCATTATGAGGATGGTCTTGTTAATCCCATTATGAGGAGGGTCCTTCTAGTCACATTATGAGGAGGGTCCTTCTAGTCCCATTATAAGGAGGGTCCTGCTAATCTAAGTCCCATTATGAAGAGGGTCCTACTAATCCCATTATGAGGAGGGTCCTGCTAATCCCATTATGAGGAGGGTCCTGATAGTCCCATTGTGAGGAGGGTCCTGATAAACCCATTATGAAGAGGGTCTTGCTATTTCCATTATGAGGAGGGTCCTGCTAGTCCCATTATCCGGGTGGGTCATGCTAATCCCATTATCCAGGAGGGTCCTACTAGTCCGATTATGTATTAGGGTCCTGCTAATCCCATTTTGAGGTGGGTCCTGCTAATCCCATTATGAGGAGGGTCCTGCTAATCCAATTATGAGAAGGGTCCTGCTATTCTATTTCCCATTATGAGGAGGGTTCTGCTAAACTAAATCTCATTATGAGGAGGGTCCAGCTAATCCCATTATAAGGACGGTCATGTTTATCCCATTATGAAGAGGGTCCTGCTAATCTAAGTCCCATTATGAGGAGGGTGCTGCTAATCCCAATATGAGGAGGGTCCTGCTAATCTAAATCTCATTATGTAGGAGGGTCCTGCTAAACTAAATCCCATTGTCTAGGAGGGTCTTGCTACACTAATTCTATTACTTAGAAAGATCTCGCTTAAGAGAATCATTAAATAAAATCAACACAACATTTTTTTGCCCCTGTTTGCACCAGAAACATATTAATAAGTTGTTAGCATAAATGAGAAATATTTATACCAAAAGAAAAATGCATGACACAGATGCAATTAGGGTGTTTGTTCCCTAGAAATGAAAGATGACAAGTTTTTGTTGTCTAAGGTTAAAATGCAGCTAGAGTGCTTATTCCCTAGAAATGAGAGTGATTTTTTTTTTAACAAATAAAAATATACCCCAATTTTTAAAGTGATGAACTTTGAAACTCTTTTTAATTTATCATTTACTTTCCTTTTTCTTGATTTTTCCTACAAAAGACATCTTTTGAGAAATGAATTTGTTCATGGTTCACAATGTTTTGACTTTAATTGGTACCAACAATTAGTATTATGCATATGAATCACCTTCAACTACTTTCTGACAAATTTGAGGTCCACTTTGAGTAATCTCTATAATTTCAAATGGTATCTCAAACATACTTAAGTATTTACAAGATGAGTAATCTTGCCTAAGTTAAGGGATAAAATTATTCATATCCTCATGTTTCAAGTTCTCTCGCAACAAATGAAGTCTTTTTTCACACATTATAGAATAATTTAGATCGTAGGACATTTTTGGAAGTCACTCACACTCAGAAAGATGTTCAATGCATTAGATTGAGATACCATATGTTTTGCCCTCATGTAAGTATCTACTAAAGTGAGAACACAAAAAAAGAGATCAAATAGGAGTTGTCATTGACCTGTAATGTAGGCTTACAGAAATGTAGGATATTCATTTGGGATAAAGTGACTATTTCCTCCTTAAAATTTGTACAATGCTCTCAATATTTATTCATCGCCTTTGACCTTTCTTTTCTTGAAAGCTTCTCCTCATTTTTTTTTCTTTTTATTTTCTCTCCTTTCGTTGGAGGTTTTTCTATCTCTTCTTTGTTTTTTTTTTGAACTTTCGCATGTTTGGCCTTTTCACTTTGTTACCCAACTTAGGTCTTTGGCACTGTTAGATAATTGATAGTGCACTCAAGGAGGGGAGATCAAGAAAGAGTGCATTTATGCACTCAAAAGGATATGTGCTAAGATGTGGTTATTCAAAAAAATAAAAAAGGTTTTATGCTCAAAATGAGAGTTCTATGGATGAGATTTCATTTGGTAGACTTGAAAGGCACAATCGAATCAAAGAAAGTCTATAATCCTCTCCCAAGTTAAATGTCGTTCAACATTTTGCCTCAAACTACATTCGAGCCAAGTTCTAGATCAACAAACTCATGCATTTGAATTTTATATCTAAAGCTCACCACACAATGCACATGAAACATGAATTCGTATTTGTTTTAGCCTTAACTTTAAGCAAAACAATTTTTCAAGTATTACCTAAATATATCAAGAGATACCAAAAGAAATTTATAGATAACAACAAAGATGGTCTGTCTTGCCAAATAGTTTAACACTTTATTATTTTTTCTTATGCACACTCCTAAGTATGTTGGTACCAACCAAGTCAAATGTTTTCTAAAAAAAAATTAAAAAAATATCCCTCCCCTTTTTTTTGCCCCAATTTTTGTGACGAAGACTTTTTAGATTTTTTCTTAGTTAGACCAAACCTCAACATAAGGCTACCTACGTATCTTGTCAATGCAAGCATCATGTCAAATGTAGTTCAGGAAGATTATAAACACAACATTGTTTATAATAAGAAATACATCTCTCTTTTTTTTTTAACAAGGATCACCGAACCCGAGGAGGGTTGCCTACGTATCTCATTGAGTTGAGAATCCGATGTGCGTAGTTCGTTCAGGTCGGACAGTAAAAAGAACTTTGAGGTATTATTATTTTATTTTTTTACAAATAAATTTTTTCAAAGTATTATAAAAATAAAATATATATATTTTTTTTGTAAACTTTAAAAAAAGAATCTAAATAAAATAGGGATAAGGGTCTGAAAAATACCCCAACTTTGGTCGAATTTACTGTTGCGATACTAAACTTTCATTAGGACCTATTACCTCCCTAGACTATTTAATACCGTATTTTAAACATATATATTTGCCCACAAGGACATAAAAAATAATGCAAAATTATAAATAGTAATGTGTCCACGTGGGCCCATATATACCTTTAAAATACACTGTTAAATAGTTCAGGGGGTAAAACATACACTATTAAATAATTTAGGGAGGTAATAGGTCCTCATGACAGTTTAGTATCGCAACAGCAAATTCGAGCAAAGTTGGGGTATTTTTCAAACCTTTATCCCAATAATTTTTTATTTTTTTTCATTAAGTAGTGCAAAATTTGTAATTTTATTTTTAACAAAATGTATAATAAATAGGAAATATATTCGTGTTTTCTCCTTCTTTTATTTTATAAAATCAAAAGATAATTTTTTTTCTATTCATTACACTAATCACACTAAAATGGGTCGACTTATAAAAACTTTCTAAACATATGCATTTTCATGTAGCACATAAAATGGTCTAAGTGGTCAAGTAAGCGAAGGATACTTGCCTAGACAGACCCAACTCCTGTTTCGAGGCTCACTAAGTCAGATGCAAATGATGCAAATAAGCGGAGACTTCTACGGATAACCCTGTCTATATTTCATCTTTTCTAATCTTGAACCTGAAAGGAAAGGTGTCTAAACAGGCTTACCCGAGTGGACAACTCGAGCCAGAGAGGAGCAACTTATTGGTAGCAGCGCTATTCAGACTTCGTTGCTGGTCCAACCCCTCCTAACATGTGCGACTAAAAATCCTTCACTGGGTGTCAACACACTCCATCTTTATCTCAATAGAAAGTAGGATGCATAGTTGCATTCTTGTGACTGTGTGTGAATGTGTTCAGAGACTTATAAGGGTTGTGCAAAAGAAAACAATTTAATACAATTCAAAAATATAAAAGCAATAAATGAGTAGCATGTAGCACATTAAGCCATTAAACACATTATATCCAATAAAATCCTAATCATATTTACTTTTTCAGAGTCGTAACTTGGAATTGAGTTGTGGTGTTCCAAGTCACCTTTTGTTTAATCCCCAGTCAAAAAGAAATGACTCTTTGTTTGGTCTGCAAACTAGAAATTCGGGTAAGGAATTCTGTTGATCGAGGGAAATGTATTAGGCATCCCTGGAGTCCTGTGGTTCTAGCACGATCGCTTTTATTGACTTATATTTGAATTAAATTATTATTTTTTTGAATAAATTATGTTGTAGTCCATGATTTGCTCATATTTATTTTATATTTGTTGAACTTTTATTCGCCTCAACCAAGATGTGCAACTGCATTGTTGGTCTTGACATTTAGAGACATAACTGTCTTCTTTGCATCACACTTAATATTTATAATTAAGAAATACTAGCTTATTTATTAAATTAAAATTAAACTAACACATATTATTTTTGTTATTTTCAAATCTTTTAAAATAAACTTACTAAAATAAGACAAAATTAATATATCTAACTTAGACATAAAAGAAACATTTAAGGAATAAAAAAAATAGTGTAAAACTTAAGTTCAGTAAAAAATTACGTGTCTATAGTTTGCCCCTCTTTGACTGGAAACACGAAGAGTTTTCAGACAAAGAAGTAGATAACGTGACAAATTTTGACCGGACTTGTATTTGAAGGAAAAAAATAATTGTGCAACCGAGTCTTGGTTTTTGACATCCTACATATGACGGGTTATAAGGGAATCAGGTCACGTGTAGTTCAAGGAAATGAGGTGATGAGTTGGAAGTTAAGTAAGGTTCCATCGAGGCTCCAAGTCGCGGCTCCTATCCTTACATAAAAAAATTGAAAGCTAATAGTCAAAAGGAAAAATAAAAGTACAAGCTCTTATCTATGCAGCTTCTCTTGATTCTTCACTTGAGTCTTGACTTTCAGATATCACCTTGAATTTTTGGGTGAGTATCTTGATCTTGAATTGAATTTGATGCTTAACTTGTCACTTAGAGTGAGTTTTTGGCACTCTTAGAAATGGCAATTTGAATACGTTCTTGAATGATTGCATGTTTCCTTGATCAAAAGCTAAATAGAAATAGACGTCAGGAAGTCAGGTTACTACATGCATTGGAGAAATCGATTATGGCTATCATGGGATTGATTATTCTGAAAAGAGTTGAAACTTTGTTCTTGAATTTCAAATCAATGTTTCGCTTGAAGAAACCTGAAAACCATCACAAACAAAAGAAATAAACAAAAAATTTGCACCAGTTTTCACTGGAAAGTTTTTGTGAGTTATTAACAAATGTGAATTAAAAAATAAATAAATAGATAAATAAACTCAGACTAGGAAGTGTTTATCGTAGGAGAAAGTAACCAAATCTCATTATGTAGGAGGGTCCTGCTAATTCCATTGTCCAAGAGGGTCCTGCTAATCTAAATTTCATTATTTAGGAGGGTCCTGCTAATCTAAATCCCAT
>JAJOOS010021116.1:0-14337 GCA_029582725.1 Solanum chiquidenum
GCATCATTTCCCAAACCAACCCTCACCAAATCAATTGGAAATGGAGTTGAATTCCTCAACAGGCACCTCTCTGCCAAAATGTTCCATGACAAGGAAAGCATGACCCCTCTTCTCGAGTTTCTTCGAGTTCACCACTACAAGGGAAAGGTAAATTTAGTGTCTCCGCTAAATTAATTTCCAGTATGTAGTAGTAACTGATTTTTGCATCCAATAAATGATTAACATGTTCCAACTATCATTTTCTGTGCAGACAATGATGCTAAATGATAGAATTCAGAATTTGTATACTCTCCAAAAAGTCCTGAGGAAGGCTGAGGAATACCTCACCACCCTTTCCCCAGAAACGTCATACTCGGCATTTGAGCACAAGTTCCAAGAAATTGGCTTGGAGAGGGGTTGGGGTGACACCGCAGAGCGTGTTCTAGAGATGATCTGCATGCTCCTGGATCTCCTCGAGGCTCCTGACTCGTGTACTCTTGAGAAGTTCCTTAGTAGAATTCCTATGGTTTTCAATGTGGTTATACTTTCACCTCATGGATATTTCGCCCAGGAAAATGTCTTGGGTTACCCCGACACTGGTGGCCAGGTGCACTGCTTATTTGTGATCCCTTTGTCTTATTCCTTCGAAACCTATTGCAGCAAGTGCTGAGTTCCCATTCCTTTAATTTGCAGGTTGTCTATATTTTGGATCAAGTTCCTGCCTTGGAGCGTGAGATGCTCAAGCGCATAAAGGAGCAAGGACTTGATATCAAACCGCGTATTCTTATTGTTAGTATTCTCAGAAATTGTGCTTATAGATTATGATTATGCAGGATTTTGATTTGTTCTAATGCAACATCTGAACTTTGTTTAAATTCTCAGGTTACTCGGCTTCTGCCTGATGCAGTTGGTACCACTTGTGGTCAGCGACTCGAGAAAGTATTTGGAACTGAGCATTCACATATTCTTAGGGTCCCCTTTAGAACTGAGAAGGGCATTGTTCGCAAATGGATCTCTCGTTTTGAAGTCTGGCCATACATGGAGACTTTCATTGAGGTGAAGCAACCTTTCTATATTCATTTTTCAATCTTCTAGTTGATTTTTGCAGCAATTTTCTACTTACACTAAAATTGTGACTTTTAATACATTAGGATGTGGAGAAAGAAATAATCGCAGAACTGCAAGCTAAGCCCGATCTTATTATTGGAAACTATAGTGAGGGAAACCTTGCTGCCTCCTTGTTGGCTCACAAGTTAGGTGTAACACAGGTTTGTAATATTGGTCACATGTATAAGATTAACTTTGCATTTCCTTTCATTTGGAACTCCAAGTTTTAAGAATTCACTTCCGTTTTGTCTACTTTGTCTTGATCTGCAGTGCACCATTGCTCATGCATTGGAGAAAACCAAATATCCTGATTCTGACATTTACTTGAACAAATTTGACGAGAAATACCACTTCTCAGCTCAGTTTACCGCTGATCTTATAGCAATGAATCACACTGATTTTATTATCACCAGCACCTTCCAAGAGATAGCGGGAAGGTATGACATCAATTTCGTGCTGTGATTAAATTGTTCTTCTTCCTGTTTCATTGTGTTTGATCCGAAAACTTTTTTTTTTCAAATTTTTTAGCAAGGACACCGTTGGACAGTATGAGAGCCACATGGCCTTCACAATGCCTGGATTGTATAGAGTTGTTCATGGCATTGATGTGTTCGATCCCAAATTCAACATTGTGTCACCAGGAGCTGATGTGAATCTCTATTTCCCATACTCTGAAAAGGAAAAGAGATTGACAACTTTTCACCCTGAAATCGAAGACTTGCTGTTTAGCGATGTTGAGAACGAAGAACACCTGTATGTTTCTATAATAGTGCAAAATTGTGTTTACTGAAATAAACAAGTCTCTACTGAATTGATTTATGCTCCTATATCAGGTGTGTGTTGAAGGACAGGAATAAGCCCATCATATTCACCATGGCAAGATTGGACCGGGTGAAGAACTTAACTGGACTCGTCGAGTGGTATGCTAAGAATCCACGACTAAGGGAGTTGGTTAACCTTGTTGTGGTTGGTGGAGACCGAAGAAAGGAATCCAAAGACTTGGAAGAGCAGGCAGAGATGAAGAAGATGTATGAACTTATAAAGACTCACAATTTGAATGGCCAGTTCCGATGGATTTCTTCCCAGATGAACCGTGTGAGGAACGGGGAACTCTACAGGTACATTGCTGACACCAGGGGAGCTTTCGTGCAGCCTGCATTCTACGAGGCTTTCGGTCTGACTGTTGTTGAGGCCATGAGTTGCGGTTTGCCTACATTTGCAACAAATCAAGGTGGTCCAGCTGAGATCATCGTTCACGGAAAGTCTGGTTTCCAAATTGATCCATACCATGGCGAGCAGGCTGCTGATCTTCTCGCTGATTTCTTTGAGAAATGTAAGGTAGACCCTTCACATTGGGAAGCCATTTCCGAGGGTGGCCTTAAGCGTATACAAGAGAAGTAAGCTGCTCATCTTTTCGTCCTATAGCATGATCATTATTGAGTGCATTAATTCAAAGTGATTCTAATCTCCTGTTGCTGTAGGTACACATGGCAAATCTATTCCGATCGACTGTTGACACTAGCTGCTGTTTACGGGTTCTGGAAGCACGTTTCCAAGCTGGATCGTCTTGAAATTCGTCGTTATCTTGAGATGTTTTATGCTCTCAAATTCCGCAAGCTGGTAAGTCTCTCTGCTTTCTGCACTTTTCCAATTGCCTAAAGCAACTACTAATGGAACTTCTCTATTTTGTTTTGATTCAGGCTCAACTTGTTCCATTGGCTGTTGAGTAAATTGACAAAGAAGAGAAGGCTTCTGTCTGATTGTTATCCAAATTGTCCTTTAGAAAATGTTTGTCTAGATTGCTTTTCCCCCACATTTGTATCTGTTTGAGAACTTCATTGTCTTTTTCATTTGCATTTTTCCCTTCTGTAGTCATGAAGAGGATTGCAAATTTGACACTATGTAGTGTTAGTGTGAATAAAATATCGAATTTCAATCTGGTCCATCCATCTTTCTTACATCCTCTTATTGGAATTGAACACATTCTATCTGCTTTCACAGTTAGTGATAAAGTTTGCGTGCATATCAACTTCTCTAGATCTTATTTGTGGGATTACATTGAGTTTGTTGTCTATTTTAAAATATACTTTTTCCGTCCAACAATAGTTGTCTACTATACTATTTTGGGTGTCAAAAATATTTGTCCACTTTATGAAATCAATGGATAATTTTATACTTAGTTTCTAATTTACCCTTATAATTAATTATAGTTATTTCTCTATTACATTATTCAAGACATTATATTTATTATATTCAAAGGGTGATGTAGTAAAATAAATCTTTTATTTATAATTTCTTAAGAAATGTACAAAATTAATAGTGTACAAGTATTGTTTGATGGAGGGAGTACTAACTATAGAGAAAGTCTTTTTTGTCATTTCAAGTTATGGTGAAGGTCAATTTTGCCAACCACCTTGGAGACAATTATATTGGATAGTGATGAAATTCTTATCCTATATTTGACAAAAGGTCAAAAGAAGAATAAAAGCTAAACCTTTTTACATTGATAGCCTGGATGAGAGACCCTATTCCATTTGGGATATTCTCTAGAAGAAAAATAATTTTGTCCTTGAAATTGAAAGAGACAACTATGAAATAGGATGTGGGCAAAAAGAAGTTTATATCATTAGACTTCTAGGAGTCATTCTCGGATCTATTTCTTGTGTTCCATGAAATGGTAATTATGCACCAATTAGGGGATGGGTGGATTTTATTAAAAAACAATTGGGGCTAGGAAAAGAATTATGAGAATTCTAATATTTATCAATAAGATAAAAAGTTCACTTAGTCAAATAATTGAGCTATTTAGATTCTCCGGATGGAAAAGGGATTGTTGGGATTCTCTACAGTTAATTAGAGGTTTTGAATCCTTACGGACAGACCAATAATAGAACTTGGTTTCTTACATTACTACACGTGTAGTACCTCCTAAGTCCTAACAATAATGTATTTCATACTCGTATGGATTATTTGCTTTTCTTTGGCTTCTAAATCCCTAAATGAGACATACATAGGTTGGACAGACGAATAATAAAATTTGATTTCTTACTTTACTACACGTGTATTACCTCATAACAATAATGTATCCAATACTCGGATGGAGTAATGATCTCAACTATTGATGTAATCTTTATCTTCTTCCAAAAACTCTATAAAAAAATTGAATTTTACACAAATTCCACTTTTTTATAAGTTAATTACTTAGATTCACGCTAGTTTGCAAATTGCAATATTATGTTCATTACCACACTTTAGGCCTCAAATACATATATTTAATTTACCTCTTCTAGATACATGTATCACGGATACATGTAAGACAAATACATATCAATTAGTGTGTCAGATTAAAAAATATAACTGAAAATCATTAATGAAGGAGTACATCTAGTTAAAGAATATAATTAAAAGTCATTAATAAAGGAGAAAATCACGCCTTTAACAACTCTAGAGGATATGACATATCACAATTCCTTAAAAAAATCAAAAAAATCAAAATCCTTATTTTGGCAATTCAGTAAAATTTAGACTTCTTAACTCAGATTCTTGCAATTGAACTCGTATTCAAATACATGCGTATATTTTATTAGATACATATACATTTAATTTAAATACAATAATAATAATTAGATACATATAATCTTAATTCAATAATGTGTCAGATACATCAATAATGTGGGAGATAATTAATATGTAGTGTGTCAAATATATGTAAATCTCCAATACATATGTATATTTTGTCAGATACATATACATTTAATCAGATACACTGATAAAAACTAGAAATATATAATCTTAACTCAATAATGTGTCAGATATATCAATAATGTGCCATTTATATGCGTAAGTCTATGCTTATTGAATCTTTCTGATTAGATTCGACATCTGACCACGACGGTGTTTGCTTCAGATTTTGATTTGTTCTTGTGAGAAACAGTGCTCCGTGGCTATGACTTACCATCAACATCTCGGAGTCGAAGAAAAGGATGAGTTGGCGCTCATGATTTTTCATTGGAGAAAAGTAAATTAAGAAAGTCTTAAATCAATAGAGTCTTGCTTTAACTTTTGAAAATTAGAAGACATGACAAATAAAAATTTGTCAAATATACATAACTTTGAACAATGGTTAAACAGATACAAACCTCAAATTAGTGTGCTCTTGTTCCAACTTTCAATGGTGAAAATTGTGGCGGGGAGAATGAAGGAAGAGAGAAGGGTGGTAGAGGATGTGGAGTGGGAGGCTAACGAGACACAAAGAGTTGATTGTTATTAAAGCATGAATTGGGGATGGTGACAGTAAAACATAAATTGGGGATGGTTTAATTATGCAAATAACTAATTTAGACTATTTTTTTTTTAGAAATATATGTATCTGAATGTATTTTGTCATTATATGATATAAATTTTTTAACTAGTGATAATATATGTAATTGTTTGAAAGTATAGTTAGGATTAATATATATGATAGTGATGTATATTTAATAGGAAAAATTACCTAGCTACACAATTCATGCTTAACTCCCCCAAGTTCGCAACTAAATTTTCACTACCCTTAACTTCATCAATTTCAAATTTTAATATAGTTCCATGTACTACAAGAACACTGCAGGAATTTCCTCTTTCATTGAGCAAATCAGAAAAAAGTAAAAAACTTTATCCTAAATATAATTCAACAAGTTCTTTCACGCCTCACAAAGCAATCATTCTTTTCTGCAAGAAACATTTTGAAACTAAATCTTACTCTACAAGTTTTACGTGCTTTATCGTGTTAACATTTCTTTTTCACAATAAAATCTCATGGAATTAGAGTCACACAATTAGAGCAAGATATGTGTTCTTGATTTATAAATTAAATGCCCTATTATTTTAGATATCCAAACCTCTCATAATGAAATTGTCACGACCCAGATCGTCATGATTGACACCCACATTAACCCTCCGGTGGGAAAACCACTACTACAACCCAAACCAACCAACTAAGCCAAAATACTAAAGCATTTAAGTTACGGAAGCAAGTTAAATGCTAAGGAAAGAAAAATAGGGAGTTCCCATAAACTCCAACAAAAGTCTAACTGATAAGTGCTAATGCTCCTAGATGTTTTGATGATCTCCTCACAAGTGCAGGGACCTGGTCCTCTGCAGAATATGCTCGTCTAGTTGTCAAAGTGTTGTACAACTGTAAAAGCTGTCTGTGCCAGAGAATTGGTGAAGCTGCATAGTACTTCACCAATCAGAAGCGACGAGGGTGTTTGTACATTGGATAATAATTCTTCATGACTAATATATTGACAAACACCATATTAAATTCATTCATTCAAAGGAGGAAGTCAGCCAACAAGCCTTTCAAGAACTCATAAAGAAGTTTGCAAGGGACCTGGTCCCTGGAAGATTGCTTACGTGAAAAGGTTACAAGACGACTGTCAGAAAAGTTGCCACCTCTGATGTGGTAGGTGCACAACTTTTCTAAATAGTAGGCCTTCAGCCAATAAGATTGTTTCAACGAGTTTGTGTTGATTTATATTATCTCTTATCAAAATACACAAACTCAAGATTTGACAAACAAAACTTGGATTTTTCTGAAAATTCATAAGCTTGAAAAGAAGGCCATCTTCAAGGATGAACACTGCTCAACTCAACAAAGGGACCTGATAGAGTGAAAAAGAGTCTTTGTTGTATTTAGAGCTTTGTGTCTTATGTGCTTACATTGTAAATCTACTCCTAAGTTATAAAGGATAGTAGATAATTTGTTTCTGTGTGAAAAGTCTAAGTCGGTTAGAGTTAGTCGATTTAGTGAGCAGTGTTGTTTCTGCTCAGTCAAAGTCTAAGTCATCTAGGAGCAAGTTGAATTAGTCGGCGGTGTGGTATCCGCTTAGCAAAGTCTAAGTTATCTAGGATGATAGCTTAGTGGGCATTGTTGTATCTGCTCTGTCTCATCTAAGTAATGGGAGGTATTGCTTAGAGTTGGGATTAGTAGGCTAATCTCAGTTTGTAAACTGGCTTTTACTTTTGCTTGAGAAGATTAGTGAAAGCAGTTTGAAAAGTCCTGGCAGGCCAGATCATGGTTTTACTTCCTTGAGCAAGGAGGTTTCCACATAAAGTTGGTTGTGCAATATTTAACTTCAACATTTACTTTACTGCTTGTTTCGCAACTGTGCCGAGGACCTAGTCCCATTGATATATGTGGACGCATACATTTCAACAAGTGGTATCAGAGCCTCACTTTTCAGTTTGATTAACACCAAGAAAAGAAAAGATCCTGAAGGAATGGTTGCTCCACCCAATATGGAGGAAGGTCAGTCTTCTACCAGACCACCCCGCTTTAATGGACAATACTATAGGTGGTGGAATAATTGCATGCATGACTATATCAATGCTGAAGACACTAAGCTGTGGGATGTAATCCTCGACGGACCATACATTCCCACAAAGTAAGTGAAAGACGGAGAACTCACTACAATAGTTGTCAAAACTAGAAAGGAGTACAATGAGATGGACATGAAAAAGATAGAGAAGAACTGTAAAGCAAAGAAGATTCTAGTGTGTGAGATTGGATCTGATGAGTACAACAAAATTTCTGCTTGTGAATCAGCCAAAGAGATATGAGACTGTCTCCAAACAACCTATGAGGGAACACAACGAGTAAAAGAGTCTAAGGTTGATATGCTTACGACTCAATATGAGAATTTTTGTATGAAGAAAGGTGAAACTATCTTTGAAATGAACTGAAGATTCACTTCCATCACCAATGAACTAAGGTGCTTAGGTGAGCCCATTCCCTTAAGCAAACAAGTTCGCAAGATTCTCAAGGTTCTTCCCAAGTTATGGGAAAGCAAAGTTGACGCTATAACAGAGGCAAAAGATCTGAAGACACTTGCCATGGATGAGCTGATTGGAAATCTCCAGACCTACGAGCTGAACAAAAAGAAGGGGACAAGCATGAATGAGGGAAATAAAGAGAAATTTGTTGCTCTGAAAACCTCACAAAATGATGCGACTGAGGAGAAGGAGGATGAAATGGCCTATGTTACTAAAAGGTTTCAAAAAATCATCAAGAAACATGACGTCTTTCAAAAGAAAGCTTCGACCAGCAGAGCAACAAACGCAAATGACCTTTGTCATAAATGTGGCAAACCTGGTCATTTTATGAGGGACTGTACCAGCCAGAAGTAGGAAACTTAGGACTTCATACCTCGCAAGAGGGACATGGTCCCAGACCATGCTCGAAGGAGGGCTCATGCTGATCAATTGGTAAGAAAATCCTTGGCTGTTTGGGGAAATGATTCAAGTGAGTTAGAAGAAGATATAGAAAATCATGAAGATGTTTCAATGATGGCTATTGGAGATGATGAAAATGTTTTCAACTCCATTTTCTCTTTAATGGCTAAATCCGATGATGAAGAGGATCAAAATGAGGTAACTCTTTTCGATCTTAAAGACGATTTAGACTCTCTTCCCATTAAAAAATTGAGAAAACTTGCTACTCTATTAATTAACTCAGTTGATGAATTGACCTCTGAAAATTTGATGATAAGTGAAAAGCTGAGTTTGTGTGAAGATGAAAACTCGATTCTTAATGCTCAAATGTCTGAACTGAGTATCAAGATAGGTATCCTCGAGACTGATAGTCTGGAACTCAATGAGGGACCTGATACCAGTAAAAGGGGGAAGCGAAAACTTAGTGACTTTGAGGTTGAACTAGAAGAAAAACTTTAGACCTCTGAGTCCAAGTTAGTTGCCTTCTTAGAAAGAAACTCTTGGCTAATGAAGGATCTATGTAAGATCAAGAAAGAACTGAACCACTATCTAAAATGGACTGACTCGTCTAAAATTCTCACGAACTTAGCAAGTCAATAGTTCAAAAGCAGAAAGGGATTAGGTTGTAGACAGATAGAGCCTCCTTAAAATCCACATAGTAAATATGTATCTGTCTCAGACAACCTCTTGTGTACCCGTTGTGGTAAAAATGGTCATCTGAAAGAGAAGTGTGAGAAGCTGATGAGAGTAAAAGAAAGTCAAGAGAAATTTCTCAAGTCAAGAAAAGTTGTTGAGAAAAATAAAAGGGTACCTGGTCCTGGTTACCATTTTAGCAAGAACACTTTACCTCCACGGACAAGAAGGTTTCTCATTAAACCTTTTGACAGTTTTTGGGAACTCCGTTTGAAGTGGGTTCCTAAGTCTAATAAGTGATTCATGTGCAGAAGAGAGGGAGCAGTCTATGCTGGTACATGGATAGTGGATGCTCAAGGCATATGACTGGAAATATTCTAAACTTCCTCTCTTTGGAAGCACACCAAGGTGGTGGTGTGTCATTTGGCGGTGGAAAGAAAGGTATTATTCTTGGTATTGGCAAGTTAGGAAGAACTGAAGATCATTCCATAGACAATGTACATTATGTGGATAGTCTGAAGTTTAATCTCTTAATTATGTATCAAATTTGCGACAAGAGAAATGAAGTCAAGTTCATGTCTGAAGGGTGTGTGGTTACAAACTGTGCAATTCAAAAAATTGTAATGTCTTCAAAAAGAGTCAAGAATGTGTATGTTGCTGATCTTGATTCTATTGAAGAGGACATATTGTCATGTCTGAGTGCTCAAACTGATGACGCAAATCTTTGGCATAGACGACTGGGTCATGTAAGTACCTCTTTACTTAACAAGCTTGTTGTAGGGGACTTGCTCCGCGGACTATCAAAACTGAAGTTCTCAAATGACAAAGTCTGTGACACCTGTGCAAAAGGCAAACAAACAAGATCTTCTTTCAAGGCAAATAAGGTTGTGAGCACTACCAGACCTTTGGAACTTCTCCACATGGATCTGTGTGAACTTGTCGGAATTCAAAGCGGAGGAGCAATTCAACTGAAAGTCAACTGCAAGATTGCTAGTATTATATTTAACCATGGGACAGAGTTTGAGAAATCTCAAATTGAAAGTTTTTGTGCTGAAAATGGAATCAATCATAATTTCTCTGCACCAAGAAGTCCTCAACAAAATGGAGTGGTTGAGAGAAAGAACAGAACTCTGGTTGATATTGCAAGGACTATGCTGATTGACTCAGGGCTGGCTATGAACTTCTGGGCAGAAACAGTCAACATAGCATGCTATGTTACTAATAGATCAGGTCTATGATAAAGAAGACACCTTATGATTTGTTGAACGACATAAAGCCTTCAATTGCTCACCTTAAGCCATTTGGGTGCAAATGCTTTGTACTAAATAATGGAAAGGATGACTTGGGTAAGTTTGATGCCAGGAGTGATGAAGGTGTGTTTGTAGGATACTCTTCTACCAGCAAGGCCTACAAAGTGTCTAACAAAAGAACTCTATGTGTCGAAGAGAGCATTTATGTGACATTCGATGAATTTGAGAAAATTGATGATCAAAAGGGAGACCATGAGATGGAAGATCTGATCAAGGAAAGGGAAGACAAGGATATCCTAAACCCTGGAAACAAACAAGTTGCAAAGGAAATTGCTGCAGATCTCACATGAACACCTGGTCCCTCTAATACTACCCAGAAGGTTCCATCTCAAAATTATGAAGATGATGATGCTGAATTTGGTGATGAAATCGAAGTAGAGTCGATCAGAAAGTCCGGATTAAAACATCAATCCTCTCATCCATTGGACAATATCATCTCTCCACTTGACTCTGGAATTCAAACTAGATCCAGGACAAAAAATCTAGTTGCATATTCAGCCTTTATGTCATCCATTGAACCAAGGAACATCAATGAAGCTCTACATGATGCAGATTGGGTAACATCAATGCTAGAAGAACTCCATCAGTTTGAGAGGAGCAAAGTGTGGCACCTGGTCCCCCGACGTATCAACATAACAACTATTGGAACAAGTTGGGTCTACAGAAACAAACTTGATGAGCATGAAACCATTACTAGAAACAAGTCAAGGCTTGTGGTGCAGGGGTACATCCAAGAGCAGGGGATTGACTATGATGAGACTTTTGCCTCTGTAGCCAGAATGGAAGCCATCAGAATTCTGATAGCATTTGCTGCTCATATGGAATTTAAGCTCTTTCAAATGGATGTCAGGAGTGCCTTCTTCAATGAGAATCTAAAGGAAGAAGTGTATGTCAAACATCCCCCAGGCTTTGAAGATACAAAACTGCCAAATCATGTGCTGAAGTTAAACAAGGCTCTGTATGGGTTGAAACAAGCTCCCAGAGCTTGGTATGAACGCCTGTCAAAATTTCTTCTTGCAAATGGGTTCAAAAGAGGCCTGCAAATCAAACAGCCCATTCATGGTACCTCTATATGTCAAGAGAAATACATCAAGGAACTGCTTCGAAAGTTCAATCTGATTGAGGCAAAAGTTCTTGACACTCCCATGAGCAGAAGTGTGAAGCTTGACTTGGATGAAGATGGAGTTGAGGTAAATCAGACTATGTATAAGGGAATCATTGGGTCACTCTTGTATCTCACTGCAAGCAGACCAGACATAGTCTTCAGTGTACGGATGTGTTCAAGGTTTCAAGCTGCACCAAAGGAGTCACATCTAAAAGCTGTTAAACGAATATTGAGATACCTGAAGGGAACTCAGGACTTGGTCCTTTTCTACCTAACATGTGACTCACTTGATCTAACTAGTTTTGCATATGCTGACTATGCAGGCTTTCTTGTAGATCAAAAGAGTACATCAGGCATGGCACATTTTCTTGGATCATCACTGATTTCTTGAGGGACAATGTTGAGAAGCAAAATATGGTGATGAAGTTTTGTAAGACTGAATACCAGCTGGATGATATATTTACAAAGTCATTGAGTAAATAATGATTTATTAAAAATAGAATGAGGCTGGGGATGCACAATGTTACCTGATTTTTTGACAAGTTTGCACGAAAATCTTCTATTTTGATTATGTTACAGAGGGCAGGTATATATACTTGTTTAATGTTTGTCACTTAAGAATTCACTTCTGGTACCTTAATGCAGGTATACACTCATGGTGTGTTTAGCTGAAGGGAAGATCTAATCATACATGCAGGGTTGTAAACTGAAAAGGGGACCTGGTCCTCATGAGGTTAGTATCACTTACACTACACTGTCTGTTTGTCAACATCACTACCCCGTGTCTGTCGCCCATTCATTGCGTCAGTTTCAGACGTCTTTTCGCTTTTAAACCAAAGGTTGCTACTGTTGGGGGCCCGATGTATTTTTTGTTTATTTACTACTTCTCTTAGTGAATCAAATTACAAAATCTCTTTAAACAATTCATATTGAAATTCTCTAATCCCCTCTCCAAAGCTTTTCTCTCTTTCTCTCAAAATGCGTAACTCTAATTTTTCTTCAAAGATCCCTATCTCCCAAGAAGTTGAAATCCCTAGTTCATTCAACTTGTCCTTTCCTACTCTAGAAGGTTGTATAGAAATCTCCTGTGAAAAGGGAGAAAGTTAGAAAACAGGTGGCTGAAAAATTAAAACCCGTAAAGGGACCAGTTCCTAGGGTTCAAAAACAAAGTGAAGAAAAGAAAATGATAAGGGAGGAGCGGATAACGACAATGGAGACCCAAAAGGTTTTAAATGGCAGAGTTTTTGACCCTGACATTCTAACCAAATTTGACATGTCAAATCTCTTTGATGCTGTCTCCATTCAAGGATGGAACCATCTTTTTGAAACACCAGTTTCGTACTTACATGAACTTGGGGTGCGTGAATTTTTCTACAAAATAAAACTTTTGAAAGGTGGTGGAATCATGACTACTGTCAGGGATGTCGAAATATATCTGGATGAAGAAATTTTGGGGATCATTTTAAGAGTTATTGTGGAAGGAATTCGAACGATTGAAGGTTGCAAACCATCTAGTGACTTCACTAAACTTGCCACAAAATGTGGAGATGTCAAAAGAGCAGGGTTACCAAAAAGGTTTCTCAAAGGGGAATATCAATTGCTTTTCGAGTTCATCAACAAAGTGTTGGTTCCCAGAACTGAAAAGAGAACAATGGCATCTACTGCTGACCTTTTTCTCATGGAGAAGCTTGATGAATTTGAGGAGATCAACCTCCCTGCCATTATGATGGAATGTGAGTGTGTTGAAGGAAAAGCTAGAGGCAGATATCAAGTGGTAGATGTTCTAGAGCAGCAGACTGCTCTTAAATGGGAAGTGACTGTTCTTACTGAGATTCTGAATAACAAGGAGATTGAAATCGCTACACTGAAGTCTGAATTACAGAAGGCGGTTTCGAGGGGACCTGGTACCAGTGATGAAAATGAGCAGATATTGCAAAAGTTGAGGGATGAAAATGAAAGGCTACTGAAGACAAATGTCTCACTCAGTGAGGAAGTTAAGTCTTTCAACAGGCAGCTTATCAAGGTTCATGAGGATGCAAATGAGCGTCTGTCTCATTTTATGCGCACCCACAATCCCCTTCCCCTTCCGTCCTAAAAATGTCTTGTTTCCTTAGTTTCCCTCTTTGTTCTTCAATCCTGATTAAAACTCTTATGACTTTGTGTTGTTTTGACTGACTACAGTGGTCAATATTTGTGATCTAATGCTATGTATGTTTCTGCCCTGTTCATGTGTGGCTTAATATTCTCTTTATGCTTACATACACATGTTTTGTGTGGCCCAAGGTCCTGAATTCTTTATTGCCTTGCATTTAACTTGAATATGTTTACTGCTTCACCTTTTCAATGATGTCAAAAGGGGGAAGTTTGTTGTAAAGTTAACTGGAATTAGGGGCATTGATCTAATTGGGAACTGAACCAAGAGGGAACAGACTAAGGGGGAACATTGCTGTTAGTCATGCACTAAAAAAGGGGGAATTTGTTGTGTATTTGAATGAATGTTTTTACACTCACGTGAGGATCTGTGTAGGTTGTTTGTCATCATCGAAAATGGGGAAAATGATAAGGGATAATGCTCTTAGATGTTTTGATGATTTCCTCACAAGTTCGGGGACCTGGTCCTCTGCAGAGTATGCTCGTCTAGTTGTCAAAGTGCTGTACAACTGTAAAAGTTGTCCGCGCCAGAGAGTTGGTGAAGCTGCATAGTACTTCACCAATCAGAAGCGACGAGGGTGTTTGTACATTGGATAATAATTCTTCATGACTAATATATTGACAAACACCATATTAAATTCATTCATTCAAAGGAGGAAGTCAGCCAATAAGCCTTTCAAGAACTCATAAAGAAGTTTGCAAGGGACCTGGTCCCTGGAAGATTGCTTACGTGAAAAGGTTACAAGACGACTGTCAGAAAAGTTGCCACCTCTGATGTGGTAGGTGCACAACTTTTCTAAA
>JAJOOS010021120.1:0-13126 GCA_029582725.1 Solanum chiquidenum
AACAAAAAACAAAATTAGCAAATGAGATAAATAAATTTAAAGAAAAATTACAATTAGAAGAAGAACTAGAAGAAAAAGAAAATAACCAAGATAATCTACCTGAAATAAGAATTGATGAAATAAACGACAATGAACTAGATGAACGACATTCAGAAACAAGCGAAACATATACGGAACTTTTAGCAAACCTAGATAACACAAATAATTTAGAAGTGAATACAGGAGACGTAGACACGGACGAAAAATCTAGTACATCAGGAGTAAAAAATCCAAAAAACTTAAATCCACAATATTATAATACAAACTATGAACAGTACGACATAAATAAAGTTATATGAGATAAATGATTAAATGAAAAATGGACACCTAAACCAATAACTGAACAACATAATTTTTTAGATTTAGACTGTGCAGCAGATATAAATAAGACAATCCAATTATGGATGGGATATATATCAAAACAATTAATAGATAACAAAATAGTAATAACAAAAACACCAGGATACATAGAAAGAACGCTTATAGGAACGGTAAAATTATGGTTACAAAATTTAACAAGTGAAAGCTTAGAAACATTGAGAAGTAATAAAAAATTTAATGGTGAATTAGCCACTACAACTATGGAAATATTATATAAATAAAAAATAGCTATAAGAAATGAATTCAGTAGTATGACAACAGAAATAGAAGAACAAAATAAAGAAAAAAATATCAATAGAAATCTAATGACAAAATTAGCAATATGTAATATGTGTTATATAAATGAATATACATGTGCATTCAGAGATGGTGTTACTGAAGCTTTTGCTAGATATGCTATTGACTTAAGTAGCTCTAAACCCTCCCACCGAATAAAGGAATGGAATTTCAAGTACAAGTAGTCGTCTACACTTAAAAGCTTTCTTGTCTTCACATATCAACATTTAGTTTGGCCTAAGATTTTCTAAGTCCGACGCATCACTTACCTTTCATCATCATGGGTCCATAACCATTTTACTACCTATTTATGTGGTTTAAATCTTGATCACTGGCATAATCACTCAGCCCTTGAGGATGCAGCTTCTACGAATTGCGGTTATACCCCTCTAGAATGGGCCAGGTGGGATGGGGGAGCGGTTGAGCGCAAAGGCGCAGGTCGAGCAATATATTTGAACTGAAATGTAAAAAAGCGTGGAAAAGAAAAGGTCGGCTTTGCTTTTTATTTTATACCTTGATTAGACGGAACTACATGAAAGTCTGACGGTACTCCATGGAATCTAAGTCACTACACCTATCAAGTCTTCGGCCCCTCCCGGACAGAGTTTGATCTTGGCTCCTTGACGGAACTACACCTAAAATAATAGTGCTAAAGAGGAACTCCACCCTGCCCTAACCTAATCATTTGGAATTCAACCTTTTAGCAGTGTATATAAACCAGAAGTAGTTATAGATGCAGACGATAAGTTATCGTCTTATCTTCATTTTATTTAAAGACCTTGTAAGGGTGGGAATAAGAATTTAAATAATCTATGACTCCAGCATAAAAAAGAGCACATTAATTCCGGAGTTGTGGATGATTGAGACAGCTAGATCTAAGATCTTTTTCGTAGTTTTCCTTTAATAAGATGTATTGATTGGTTTTTCTGAGAAATGATTGGGAGAAGGATAGTGCACCATCCATCAATCCAATCGTACTATATCTGTCTACCCTATCCTGCCAATTAAGAAGGTAGCCTTCATTCAATAGAATACCATCCTAAAAGAGAATCAGTACTCGGGAATACAGTGACTCTATCCTTCCGAATTCTTTTTAATTAGGCTCTATAGTCTGGTCCCTGTTTCTGGTGAGGTCTGATTGTTATCCATAAGTCTTGTTTTGACCACGGGAAGGTGAACTTGGCAAAAGTGATTATTTGGTTGGGAAAAATAGGACTTTTGACTCCAAGCCTACCCTACCCGAAATTTTCAGCTATTGATGTAGCCTCTTGTCGATACTACTAGTCTTCTCGCTACCTACTAGAAAAATCCCATCCAGATAGATTGAATCGACGACCTATACTTCAACTAAAGGCACAAGGGCGTAGCGAGCACAGAACAGAGGAAATGCACATGGGTCTCCTTGAAGAACAGAGTCTAGGGTAAAGAAAGAAAGGTACAGTGGGCACACTTTTACTGTGCTTGGATTGTCATGGTTGTCCCCCTTTGCTGGTTGAGGCTCGGCCTTTGACTCCGCTTGCCTCTACTTTTCATGTCAAACGTACAAGTCTAGTTTAGTGAGATTTACTTCTAAAGACACAAATTTTTTTTCATCTCCCCTGTCAAAGTCGACGTCTTAACCTGACTTCCTGAGCTCAGTTGATTCTTGAAGCAGTAGCTCTGGATCAAGAGCTGGATGCTTACCTTATTATTATGAAATGAAAAGGAGAAAGAGCTTTTTTTTTTATAGATGTTGAGGTGATTAATGGGGGGTTTGCTGGCTTGCTGGCTAGCTCATGCAATCAAGAAAAAATCCCTTTGCCTTCTTTTTTCAAAATGAAAAAGTAAACTACCTTAGTAAGCTAGCTTTGGTTGCTAAGCAAGCCGGGCACTACACTAGGACGTGGATTGATAATGGCGATAATGGACTTCTCCGTAATGTAATGTAAATGCAATAGAAGAGGCAGAGTCTAGTTTCCCTCTCTTCTCGACTAGAAGAAGAAGATATGAATTCCATTTAGACGAGTCAAGGCCTGGCTTGACCCTGTGTTCTCCCGGGTCGGAGGCGAGAACTTGAAAGTGAATCATTCAGTGGTGGGGTGTTTATAGAACATAAGGCCTCGCCCAAGGAGTGGCAGATTTGGATGGAGTCTCGCTCATAGAGGAAGATTACGCGCGCTAGTGTGCTACGACTTACGTAGTTGATCGGATCAGATAGCCCTTCCTTCGGGAAAGCAACCAAACCCGTCACATCAAATTCCATTCCGATCAACAACTTGGAGGTATGGCTGAGTGGCTTAAGGAATTGGTTTGCTAAATTGACATACAAGAAGATTGTATCATGGGTTCGAATTCCATTTTCTTCGGTACGGAAAAGAAATGGGTGGGCAAAATTACGTGAGAGAAAGAACCTCTTGGTGGAGTCCAGTCCCCCGGAGGACAGAATAACACTTCTTAGTGACGAGGAGCGGAGAGCCCGTTACACCTTGTTTTTTTGGCCTATCTTCTTTCTATAAGCAAGCTCCCTCCGAAAGTCCCTGGACGACTCTCGGTTCTTGAGCATGTTGGTGGATTAGGCGGCAGTTGAATGAGCTGCTCGAAAGCTTGATGAAGAAGCGAAAAAAGCCTATCTTTTCTATTTTCTTAGTTTAGTAAAGTGATTTTCCCTTACTAGTTAAATGGTAAGGTAAGGCATTCTTCGATGAAGAAAACAGACTTTAGGAAAGTGGTTCAGGTAGATCAGCTGGTTAGAGCAAATGACTGAAAATCCTTCTGTCAGTGGTTCGAATTCACTTCTAAGCAGGCGAAAGGTCCAAACCGTAGCCGGGAGTGAGCCGGATTGAGAAATGAAAGTGAAAGAATAAGCAAAAAATTGTGAGCGCTCCTGCACTATACGGACGGCTTTTTGGCGGTAGGGTTGGGGGTGCTTGAGGTAGATTAAAAAAAAAGCGGTTGATTGCTCGAATTGGTTATCGCATCCCTACAAAAGGATGGTGAGTTTGGTTTGAGTGTTCATTGATCGGGTGGATCTATATGCTTCGGGGTGGTGAGACGAGGTGTAGCGCAATCTGGTCAGCGCAGCTGTTTTGGGTACAGAGGGCCATAGGTTCGAATCTTGTCACCTTGTTGCGATGTGGCAAAAAAGAAGATACTCTTTCAATGATTATGCTGGCGTTGAGATTTCAAACTTGTCGTCTACTTTCAGGAAAGGTTATGATGACCGTGATAACAAAAAAGGTTATGATGAGCTTGAGTCGAGTCACAAAAAGGGCTATGATGAGCCCTTGAAAGCTGTATATTTTCATGTGTGAAGCATAGCGAGTGTGACACAAATCTCTTTTTTTCAAATAGGGAAAGCAAATCGTAATCATCAGGTAAGACGGGATCATTAGAATACGAAATTGCCTAAAAAAATGAAACTGTATCAACAAGAGCAATCGCAACTTATTCATCAAGAAGCCACTCGCGGCACACTGACTTGAAATCATCTACGAGAAGGTCTTTTGGCACATGCATACTACTAATCGATTCTTTTATAATTCGTGATTGAATACAACCTAGGAAGAGTTGTACGCCTACATAACAGCCCTCCCAGCCCAAAGGAAAATTCCCAGATCATTTGAAAAAAAAAGATGTGTCAGTCACGCATCCTAATTGGTGAGCTTATGCCGGCCATAGTCCCTTCCCTGCTCTTAAGTAACCAGACCGATTGATCCATAACCCGAAAAAGAAGTCCTTTTAGTTGTCGGGTCTGTTCAAATAGACCCCGCTAAGAGAATTTTTGTGTTCTTTCGACCGCACTAAAAAAATGCATTATTGTTTTCATAATAGTGTTGTAATTTTATTTAATTCTAACGTCGTAAAATAACATCATAATCTACTCTCACTATTGATCCAAATAAATCGGATTCGGGGGGGGGGAGGTTCCAACTTAGGAATCAATCAACTTTAATCCACATCCATTATTGTCTTTCTAAAATAATGGTATGGATTTGGTTGATGATCAGATATTACAAAAGTATATCGGCCGTCTATGATAATCAATATTACAATTAATTACCATAGATGTCCAACTATTCTTGGTGCTCCATTTAGACACCAACGAATATTCAACTAAACACTCTATTTTGTGCTCAGAGAAATCCATTCAAGGAATTTTCCAATTCCTTGACCGGGTCTTGATAACTCGAATGATACCATTAAAAAGGAAAAAAAATAGAATATACAAATACGTCGTACTTAAATAATAATAATCAACACGCAGTAGCCGAGAAATTGGAAAAACAAGGGGGCAAGATTTTCACTTCATAATCTTTTTATATTTCATTTTTTCACCGGGCTTGGACTATGTCTCCCGAACAATCTCAGTATGTATGGCACAAGATGATTCCACATATCGAGGTCGGAATGGGATCGAATGTTTTCATATCTTACCATAGTGCCCAGTTTGTCTTGATTTTTTATTGATGAACAAGAAGGAAAATGGAACAATTGGATTTTGGACTCTCCCCCGGCTACGTGTCCTTTGGACCCTTCGCCCGCCAGCCACCAGTGGAAGCAAGCTAGCCCCCTATGTTGCAAAATTAGGGGAAGAATACATTTCCATCGCGAAAGAGTCAATCCAACAACAGGTTCCCCTACGGCTACCTTGTTACGACTACACCCCAGTCGAAGACCCCACCGTGGTATGCGCCAAAAAGACCACCAAAGCCTTTGTGGCACTTAGTGTGCCACAAAAGTCATGGGTGATCATTGGTCTGATGCTTCGGGTGAAACAAATTCCTAAGGTGTGACGGGTGGTGTGTACAGGGCCCGGGTACATATTCACCGCGGCATGCTGATCCGCGATTACTAGCAATTCCAACTTCATGTTCCCGAGTCGCAAAGAACAATCTGAACTGAGGCAATCTTTCTGGATTCGCTCTGCCTTACAGCCTTGCTTCCTAATGTAATTGCCATTGTAGAACGTGTATGGCCCAGCCTATACAGGCCATGCAAACTTGACGTCATCCCCACTTTCCTCCAGTATATCACTGACAGTCCTTCGTGAGTGCGGCACACACCTTTTTGTTTGTTTCGGAGCGATTTGTTTGGGCGGGGGGGGGGGGTTACTAAACCCACTATGTAGCACACCACCGGGTGGCTCTCCTGAATGTCGAGTCTTTCTCTGCCGTCAACTCGACATCATCGTCACCTGCAAGATAAGGCCAAAAACTTGACTTTAATAAACAAGTGAGAAAGGCCCTTTCTATATTATTAGTCAAGCGCGCTAGCTGAAATAAAAAAATAGTGCTAACTAGAAATAGAAAGTTCTTCGAAAGGTGCTGGCTACCTCCTTAATGACAGCACAACTAGGTGCTGGCACTCAATTAGTAGCACTGGCACGTCACTCGGCTCCTCGGCTCACTTCGGTTGCAAAGACTTTCTCCTTAGGCGTATGTCTCAGCGACACAAAATGAGGGTTTCGCTCGTTATAGGACTTGACCAAACATCTCACGACATGAGCTGACGACAACCATGCAACACCTGTATGAAATTAAGTACCATCCCGTTAAGGACCTATTTTCTTGTTCATTTGTCAAGGGTTGGTAAGGTTTTGTGCGTTGTATCGAATTAAACCACATGCTCCACCGCTTGTGCAAGCCCCCATCAATTCCTTTGAGTTTCGGTCTTGCCACCGTATTACCCGGGCGGAGTGTTTAACGCGTTTGATGGGACCCTCATCCGCATAGACCAAGGGCAAACACTAATCGTTTACGGCATGGACTAGCAGGGTATCTAATCCTGTTCGCTCCCCATGCTTTCGCACGTCAGCGTCGTTAGGGACCTAGAGAGCTGCCTTCGCTTTTGGCGTTCCTTCGTAGATCTCTGAATTTGACCCGTACACACGAAATTCCTCTCTCCTCTGTCTCACTCAAGTGAATTGGTTTCAAGAGCATTCTGCCAGTTTTTGGCGGCTTCACTTTCAATCCTATTCACCACCTACATGCCCTTTATGCCCAGTCATTCCAAAAAATACTTGCCCCTCTTCTTACCATGACTGCTGGCACGGAGTTAGCCGGGGCTTCTTTCTCGAGTCCTGTCATGATCGCGCACTCGATGAAAGAGCTTTACAGCAGCATTTCCCTTTATCACTCACGCGATATTGTTGGATCGGTCTTTCGCTCATTGTCCAAGATTCCCCAATATTGCCCCCCGTGGGAGTCTGGGCCGTGTCTCAGTCCCAGTATGGCTGATCATCTGAAAAGACTAGCTAAGCATCATTGGCTTGGTCAGCCTTTACCTGACCAATTACCTAATACTACGGAGGCTCATCAAACAACGCTTTTTAGCTTTCTTCAGGATTTGGCCCGAACTGTTCGGCAGATTCCCACGGTTTATGCACCCATTCGCCACTTTGTTCTCAACTCTTCTCACCTCCTAGGAGAGACAAGCTACCTTTAGCTAGGAGCCTCTTTTCCTTCTGTCCAGCTCCCCGAAAACAACGTTCGACTTGCATGTGTTAGGAATATAGCTAGCATTCCTTCTGAGCCATGATCAAACTCTTCTTTTGAGTATGATTAGGCCATGCAGTGGTAGAACCTGGTGAACCGGGTGTACTCTTTCCCAACCTTCTTTAAACTTTTCTTCTCTTATGATTTTTGCTTAAGTAGAGGTTCTTTATCGGTGACCCAATTTATTTGGCCCCCACCTTCCTTAAGGATAAAATAAGATCTATTGCTTTGCCCACAAGCCCTACTAGCGTAGCAAGTCTGGTAGCTGGTGTGTTGTTCATTCTAGTGATAGGCTCCTAGTGCGATTCTGATTCTCAATTTGGTTTTCTGTTCTGGAATGAATCTGTTCTAAAGAAAGACATGCCTATACTGAAAAAGGGCTGGTTCACGGTAATGAATGGTGGTATCGGTCGGGGCAAGCACAACACTCGTTCTTAGCCTTTGAAGCTACATTCTCTTACTTAATCGACCTTCCCTACTTCAATCGACTTATACTTCATCCTACCAGAGTGACTTCATCCTACCTACTGAAACCATCTTCTTTCTTCTTTCTCAGTTGAAAGAGATGATGGGCCTAAGTTCTACAAAACGTGTATGTTAAGCATGGCGATTGGTTCCTTGCTTCAAGACTAGATTGAAGGCACTCTGTCAATAACGTTTGAATAATACGAAGGCAATAGGTGTCACTGAACTAGGTACTTTCCGACCAACTGCCCAAAGTCCAACCAGCTTTTTTGAAGATGACTGCTGCAGATGTTTCGTATGGTTTACGGGCGAGAGAAGAGAGCATCACATCAAGTCAATATCAATAGAAAGAGGTGCTTTTAACTAATTCTGTCTGAGCCTTGAATGAACTACATTCTCTTCGATCCCTTTCCAAAACCAACCCTAGACCTCTTCTTTTGAATGTTTTCCAGGGCTACTTTTTCAGTCGCAGGTGCTGCAACAACTAATTTGTTCTTTAGTTGATTGGTGAACAAAGGAATTTAGTACTGAACAATAAAGAAATATAAGAACATGACTGTCGGCAACTTGGTAAAGAAAAAAAGAGTTCAACCGTTCCCTAAATATGGAGTCAATGACTTTGAAGGGCCGTTATTGAGTCAAGCAACCGAAAATGAGCAAAGAAGTCACATCTGAGATAATTATAACTAAGTCATCCGCTTATATTATACCAAGCAAGACCCTCTGGCAGTTTACTCGCTTGTGTCATCACCCACTGGATGAGCCTTTCTATTTGTACCAGTTGAGTACGTTTGCCCAAGACCTAGACAAAAAGCTTTGTACCTTACCATGGAAACTCCGCTATCAATGTCGTCTAGCCCAGTTGCCCCAACTGGACTTAACCATTTGACTTCATACAATAAGAGGAGGAGAAGCCCTCTTGAGTAAGGGCTCTTGAGTTAGAGTTCGAACTCACCTTCTTTCTTCTATTTCATAGACTCTTCCATATTCTCAATCGAAATAGCCAGGCCAACAATATTTTTCTTTTATTAGGATCCGAATCCAAAAGAGACGCAACATCAAGAGGTCCTGAATCAAATAGAACAAGTAAGTCCATATTCTGTTCGGCTTACGACTTCATTCCCAGAGTAAGGAGAAAGAAGACACAACACCGGGGAATAGCTTCGAGAGGGACTTCTCTGAGTAAAGAGATAAGTAAGGGTAAGACTCATTCCAATTGAATAGGTGAAGAGTCTCTTTCGAGCGAGATCCTTTACCATGCCTAACTAAATGAAAGAAAGTAAAAGAGAAAGTAGCCGCCTATTTCTTAAATGAAAATAAAGTACTTCCTTATCCTAAGGCTGTCACTGAATGAATCTGGTAACTAATGCCGCCAATGAGGCTGAGGTGAGTATCGTCGCATCGCCTCAGACAACTTCTTTGGCTTTGTAGCTACGACTCTTATCTTTCCTAATGGTTCATAAGTCTTTCTTAGTTTAGACTTCTAAAGACTGCCTGCGGCCTTTATTCCTGCTTTAGCTTGTGAGGGATTGCTCTTGTTTTTTTTTAGTTTCACTGAAGTGCTTATAGGGTTTAACTTCCGATTTAGCAATTTATGTGATAGATGAAGAGTATATTATAGAATAGACTATACCTAGACCCGCTATGGAAAGGAAATAAGGTAATTCATCATCAACCAAGGGAGGAATCGTTATAGTATTGTATTGCCCTCCAATAGGACTATATAGAGCCTATATAGAGCAGTGGGAAGGTTGGAATCTAGTGAATCTGTCTTTAAAGTGTAGCTCCACACCTTACCCATCGTGTAATGACAGTGTGCCTTCACCCCATGATCTTAGTGCTCCGATTGCACCTTCTGTATCTGTAACTGTAAATGCATATGTATACACTAATTTATACGTGGGTTTCGCTTCGGGGAAGAGAAGTTGACTCCACAAAGCAGAAAATGCCTCGGATATTCCATTAACAGTTACCTAGCCCAGGAAAGGAAAAGAAAGGGCAATCTGCTAGAGGCACCTTCCTATTCCTTTCCGCAATGTATCCCAGGTTGGATACCCTTCCCTTACAAAATCCTAGGATACTCTTGTTTGTAGGCATAAGGAAGATTTTAGATTCACCGCTTGGACCTAAAAACAATCTACTAAAGGTCTTCCGATTCTGCTGCGGGTATTTTCTTTTCTACAAGGCCAAAAGGAGGGTTGACTAATGACACATTGGCCAACCCTAAAAATAATTTTTAAATTGGTATTTTTGTCATGCCACAATGTTAAATAAGGAACTTCTTAGGAGGGAATCCAAGTTTTTGATGTTTTTAAATGTTGCTTTTGAATAACGGGTGTTGATTTTACAGGTTGAAAGGTTGAAAGTGTTGGAAAAGGAGTAGTAGGTGATCTAAAAGTCCAATCGGCGACACCCTGAACAGGTGGGAATACATTATTTGGACCGCCGGTTCAACCACCCAGCTTTATAGGGAATTCTGTAAAACTTGGCAAGTCAAAAGCTTAGTCGGTGACTCTCCAAACAGGTCGGCAAGCCCGACTTTGCCCGCCGTTTGAACCCCCAAGTTGCTGGGAGTTCTGTAAAACTCGGCGAGCCAAAATACCACTGTCACATCGCCGAGTGGTCGGTGACTCAACTTACCTCGCTGACTGGCGCGCGAACTGAAAGTATTTAAAAGGGGAAAACCGTTTCAAATTTAAAAATCCTTCACTTTCTCACCTGTAAAAGGGAAAAATAGTTTGTATTCATGCATTCTGTTACTCTTATTTCATTTGGAATCTTTGCTGAGGATGGATTTTGAATTACTTTGCTTCCTAGCTTTCAAATCTTTTTCGGCATACAACTTGGTTTTACGAACCCCGAACTTAATTTTTTTGTTGAAAGTAAATGCATTTGATACTTTGTTGTTGATATCTATGGGTAGTGTCATTTTGATTGTTGTGTTGTAGTTTTTTTGCCAAATCTTGAATGAAATCATAATTAATTGGCGTTAAATCATAATTTCCTGTGTGGTTACGTGTTGAAATTGAGTTCAAATTGTTGGGTTGTGTTATAAATGTCGTGAGTCTACCGGGGTAAAGTCTGAGTAACCCTAAATTGTGATAATTGTCAAATTTTTCTCGATGATAGAGCGGTTGACGTCACTATTAATGGTAAAAGAGGTCAATTGGCCAACTTTTGCCAAATCAGGAAAAGTCTGAGTACCCCGAGGGCATGGGTAGTATGAGTCTTGCTTTAATTTCATAATGTCAGTATTTGATTTTGATTTCATGGGCTGCAGGCTTGATTTTGAAGTACAGGGTGAAAAATTGGCATGTTGGGCCTTTTAGCGAGTTGGGTGGAACTCGGTGAAGGGTTCGGTGGCTCACCAAACATCCCCTAGATCGCCCATTAACTCTCTTAATTGTGAGTTTATGTTATATAACTTTCGGTGATATGCCTGAGCGCGCTGAGTTCACTTGGTGATTCGTGCAAAGTGCTTCTTGATCCCCCTTTTGCGCCCCTATATCTTCAAATTGTTCTGTAACATTCGGCAAGCCATCTCTAGTTCGTCGAATGGTGTCGGCGATCTACCGAACGACCCTAGACATCACCAACCAACTTTGAATTTTTGAGATTTTTTGCTACGTAACTTTCGGTGAGCCTGACGTAGCTTGCCAAAGTGGTTAAGCGACACAGAGACTAGTTGGCACTAGATGCCCTTACTGTTAGAGTCGCATCTTGTGAGTAGAGCCGAGGTGCTACAGATGAGTTGATGGCCTTGAAGGTTGAATTACTGGGTTGAGGAAGGATATAGACCAGCTGAAGTCCACTGATTTCACTATGCTATTTGGGACGATGGAGATTCCCGACATGCCAAGTGTAGATATTCCAGCTTGTTCTAAGGTACCTCCAACTACTACCGGAGATGACACTAAAGCTGATGATGTTGCTGTTGATTCCGAATATGAGAAATATGAGAAGCAACTAGGTGGTACTGATGTGACTATCTATGATGACTTGGCGGACCTAGAGGGATCCATGGTGAATACAGTTGTGCCGGCCTCTTTGAGGGATGTTTCTAGGTTGGCCTCCAATGGAGCCAAGGATGCTGAGATACCGGGCACTATTGCCCAGACAAAGGGAGCTGTGGATATGCAGACTTCACCCTAGGACTAGGCTGGCAGGATGATTTCTTTGCCTCCTTTTCTGTTCACTTTTTAGACTGTCTTTGTTTTAGTTGCATTCAAGGACAACTGCATATTTTGTTGGTGGGGTGAGGTATTCCCATACCTACCGCTTTAGGGCTGCTTTGTGAATATTAGCTTGATTTTGATTGTGTTTTTTGAATAGCCAACTTAGGCCAAAAGTCTAAGTTGGGGGTGTGGTGAAAAGAAGGAAAGTGAAGCAGTGTGGAAATCCCCCTTTGTGAATGTTTTGAAAAAAGATGAAACCCCTCCATGTAAAAAAAAGAAGAGAAAAAGAAGAAAGAAGAGAAAAAGGCTGAAAAAGAAAAATAGTTGTGAAATAAAGTGTGTGAAAATAGTAAAAGAAATGGGGTATCCGGTGATTCATATTTAGTTTAATAATGGGGTGGATTATGAACATGTTTGAATGTGAAAGAGAAGGAGAAAAAAGTGATTTTCAGGCCATACTTCATGAAGGTAGAAGCCACTAAGCCTAAATGACTATATATTTACACTCAACCCCGTTACAAACCTTAAAAAAACCTTTGCGATCTTGAGTGAGCTGAAACAAATGTTGATTGGAAAATAAGGGCAAGCCTATGGGTGGAGTCTTGTATGTGTTCATCTTTTTGAGTGTGAGAATTGTATGTGATTCTGGGACCTTAAATATTTGAGAAATTTTGTGTGAATATGGAATCATCTTTATTGTAAGGGCATTTGATTACCTTTGTTGAACTCGAACTTGCATTTGAAAGAAGCATTGTGAGCTTGAGTACACTTGATAATGGTGAGTCACAATTTGAATCTTTGAGTGCACAATTAAGCATTGTATGTGTAGTTTGAACCTTTTTGTGTGCATTTATGTTGAGTCTTAAGCAACACTGTTTGTAGACATCCTTGTTAAACTCAATGATCTTTTACTTGAGGACAAACACAAGTTTAAGTGGGGGGTGTTGATGAGTCTGATATTTTGACTCATTTAGGGCTTTATTTTGATAGTCTAAGTGTCATCAAATGCCTAATTTATGCTCTAAACTGATGTTAAAGTGTCGATATGCAGTTGTAAATGCTAAGGAGCAAGGCAAGGACACTACTAGGCAAAAAGGAGCAACGAGCTAAAGAAGTGAAGAAAAGAGATCCTGGTGATCACCATGACCAATCAACGAACCACTGAGTGGCTGAAACGACCCCAAAAATGCTCGAAAATGTGCTTCGGAAACACCTATAATGGTAATTTCCATATATCTCAAAACCCGTGCATGATTTCGGAAATTCGACTTCATATTCTTATTCAGGGGGTCAAATTGAGTGGGAAATGGGTCTAAC
>JAJOOS010021121.1:0-13967 GCA_029582725.1 Solanum chiquidenum
TTTACTCTCGAGCAACTTACCCCAAATCAACTCAATTTTTCTCGAACACCGAGTTACCGCATTTAAGTACAACCTCCACCTTAGCCAATTCACTCTCTCAAGATGAAAGTGTGGGAGAGAGCCTAGGATTCACTCTCTCGAGATGAACCCACGACGACCCAATAACCACCGACTATCAATTTAGTAGTCTTAATTTTAAAACCTCTCTCTCGAGCAAGCCAAAAACACTAATATGAAATCGTATTTGCAACTACAATCTCATTAAGTTCAATCACAACTACTAAATGAAATCACATTTAAACAACGAATATACCAACAATAAGCAACACCCAACAATAAATTTAACCCACATTCACAAAATCACACTCTAAGAATTGGGGTTTTAGCTAGACATAAAATAGAGAGAGAAATCGATACCAACAAGTGTTTCCATCAAGTGGGTACAATGAATAAAGTCTTTAAACACGTCAAGGATGAAGTTTCTTCGAGACCCACTTTCAATTTCTTGGAATTGAAAATCTTCAAATCTTCAAGTTCAAGCACAATGTCTCCAAAAGCTCTAAGAACTCAAAAATGAAATATTCTAAGTCTCCAAATTAAAAATTACTCTCTAAAGTCTGATTTCTGATGTCTAAGCTATCAATTTAAACAAATATTTATAGTGTTTGAAAATTTGTGTTGTGAAGGACCATTCGACGCAGTTTGTTGGGATCGCTGGCACACTCGACGATCTGCCCATTGTTCTGGTTCATCGCCTTTCTTCTTTTACCTTTAGCATTCTCGCATTTTGAGGCATTGGGCGATAGAGTGCTACTTCGCGGAACTGCTCGGCAACGCACCGACTGTTACTTTTCATCGCAGACTTGACCTTCTCTTTCAGGGCTTAGCACACTGGAACATTTGGCGGGATTTAGGACATTTCGGTGGCTCGCCTAATAGATTAGGCAATCCTCAAGGCATCCTTTCGCTGTTGTTTTAGCCACTTTGTTCCTTTTTGCTTGATAGCATCCATGTTTTTTCTCTCAATCCAAATACCTGAAACTCAAGGGTTTACATCAGTTATTGAGACAAAATATGCATTTGAGGACACTAATTCTATCAAAATATAGTTCTAAATGAGTCCAAATTGTGGACTCATCAGGGACCCACACCAAAAATTTCAAAATTGACTCCGTCAATTGGTCTTAATTACCTCAAGGAATTTGTGCCCAGATAATTGACACAATGCGAGCTTAAAAAAGAAATTGCATCAATGCAGGGTCCTTCACACCTCTCAAATATGATCCCGATACGTAGACCCGACATATCTTGATGATAAGCAACTAAAATCACCAAATTTGGAGCTCCACAACTTAATTAATCACTTTCATAAATAATTAAAAGAGGTTGAAAATGGGGCTGGTTTTTATTTAAAGACCAGTCAAAGTTCTACATTGCTATCGCGATGTCTAGAGTCGCAAAAAGACCATCGCGATCACATAGCTCAAACCTCGTGATTATGTTGACCAAAGTGGTCAACCCTACTAGAATGCTCATCACGATCGCAGGGTCCTTATCGTGATTGCATGGGATTTAATCATAATCACGATAAAGGTTTTCACCTGCACCAGATGTTGCTGCATCAGCTAGAACACCAAGTTCACAAATTATGTGATGAGGTACTCAAGATTCGTTCGAAACCCCGTGCATGCAAATGAACTATGCTATCCCACCAAATTTGGCATTTCAAACTCAACAAAGATGTCTAAACATCCAATCGAGGTCATCTTGACAAAAAAATCCCATACCCTAACTCCATTTTAAACGAAACATACACTTACGCTCAAAATGATCTTAAAAGCCTCAGAATCCGTACCAAAGGTTCTTTTAGACCAAAATCAATATTTTAGATGTAGCATAACTATCAAAATTACATTTTTAGGCCATCTATATTGATGTTTTGACAGAAGTCAACCGTTCAAGTTTCAAAATATGAAAATATGCACAAAAACCAAATAAACGACTAGATGACCGCACTATCAGTCTCAGCAGGTCATATGTGACTTATGGTCGCTATAGGAATGCTCTAAACGTAAAAAAGAAATACAATAGAAAGAAAATGACCATGAGGGTCATTACAACATCCACTTTTGAAAAGACTTTCATCCTTGAATGTAAAGAGTCAAGAGGTACCTGAAGGCTCAAACAAGAGGGGATACTGCTATCGCATATCATGCTCGGTCTCCCATGTAGTCTCATGCACTGGATGATGCTTCCACTAGAACATAATAATAGGATTGACTCTCGAATGCAACTGTGTCACATCTTTAGTCAAAATAGCAATTGGCTCCTCCACAAATGTCAAGCGGTAATCCAACTTAACTTAATCATACCATAGCACATGAAACTCGTCAAGAATTTACCAGCAAAGTATCAAAACATGGAAAACCGGAGGAATAGATGAAAATATAAGAGGTAAGGCCAACTCATAAACAACATCACCAACAGTCCAAAGAATTTCAAAATGCCCTATATAACTGGGGCTAAAATTTCCCCATTTTCTAAACCATATCATGCCTTTCATGGGCGAACCTTAGAGAAACACCTGATCACCAACTTCAATTCTCAAAGGTCGGCATCTACGGTTAGCATAACTTTTATGTCCGATCTTTGCTGATGTAAGCCTATCTTGAACTACCCAAACTTGATCCAACCCTCCTAAAGCAAGTCAGTATCATGTGGCATAGGCTCCAAAAACTCAAACCAACCAACTGGAGAGCGACAATGCCTACCATATAAGGCCTCTAAAGTCCAATATATAAACTCACAACATATCCTCTATACACAGAATAGTACAATTTGTCTATCAATCGGTTTATGGATGGAAACTTGTGGTAAGATCAACACGGGTACCCAACTTCTCCCGAAAGGTCTTCTAGAAGTTGGACTTGAACTGAGAACTCATATCTGAAATAATGAACAAAGGCACCCCATGAAAATGAATCACCTCTCAAATGTAGACACGAGCCAACCTCTCGGTGCATAAAAAGGACTAAACGACAAGAAAGTTTGTTGACTTGGTCAATCGATCCACTATGACCTAAATTCTATCAATACCTCTAGAAGTCCTAAGCAGTACCATAATGAAGTCCATGATAATTCACTCCCATTTCCACTCCATAATGGGTAATCTCTAAAACATACCACAAAGCCTCAAATGCTCGACTTCACCTACTAGCATCACAAGCAATGAGACACACAGTCCAAAATATCTCTCCTCATATCACTCCACCAGTAATGCTGCCTTAAATCACAATACATTGTTATGGTGCCTGGATGTATAGACTAAATGAAATGACGGACCTCACAAAGGATCAACTTATTAACTCTCCGACTCTTGGAACACATATATGATCGTCAAACCTCAAGAAACTATCATCCAAGGTAGTGTGCCCATTATTACCTCGCAAAACCCAATCTTAGATAGACATCAAAGCATCATCCTCAAACCGACGACCACGAATTCACTCCAATAGAGATAAGTGAACCCCAACATAGGCTAGAACTTGCCTAGGATAAAAAAAATCATGACGAATCCTCCTGTCATTTAAATATTGAATGCCTAAAGTCAAAGGTTACTTTGAAGCATAAAGTCTAAATTACCCATACTCATGACCTTCCGGCTCAAGACGTTTGCTACCACATCCACCTTACTTAGATGGTATAAAATAAAGAGGTCATAGTCCTTTAAAATCTCAATCCACTTATATTGTCTTAAATTAAGGTCCTTCTGGCTCATAATGTACTACAAAATCTTGTGATTCGTATAGATATCACATTGGGACTTGTATAGGTAATGCATCCAAATCTTAAACGTGAATACTACCGCCGCCAACTCCAAATCATTTGAAAGGTAGTTGCACTCATGCACCTTAAGCTTACTCAATGCATAAGAAATTACACGACCCTTCTACATCATAATACAACCCAAACAAAATTTGGATGCATCACAACACACAATGAAACCCTCACTCTTAACTAGAAGAGTCAAAACATGGTCAATAGTAAGAAACTCTTTGAGATTTTGAAAGCTCAACTCACACTCATAAGATTACTCAAAAGGAGCATCAAGGTGAGTCAATCAAATCAAAGGAGCTTCAATAAAAGATAATCCTCCACAAGCCTTACGTGGTAACCATCTAACCCAACAAATGTTTTATGATCTTTTTGTAATTTCTTCTCTAAAAGTTTTTAATGTTTCATTATGATCATGCCTATTCGTTTTTAGTTATTTATATTATCATAAGAATGATTATGCATATTGTCTCATACTTAGTACATTCCATGTACTAAGCATATTTGTGCCTATATTGTTTCACTAATGTAGGGTCCGACTCTCCTACATCCCATACTCATGGCTAGTTTATTACTCATACGCTTTGAAGATTGGTGAATCCTCATGTTCCGAGGATCGAGATTCTTTTATTTATTTATTTCTTTTTCGTTTCAAACTTTGTATGTGATGTATGAGTTACATCTCAATCACTTTTCTTATGATGTAGTAGATGGCTTTTAGACTCATGTTAGACTTTTGCTTGTCAAACTTATTTTATATATAAATGCTATCTTTTAAAGTTTTTACTTCTATTATCTTGTATGATGTATGCTAAGTGGCTTGTGTAGGGCCTCTCAGGGTAGTATATTCCATGTTAGGCCTGGGTATACTTTAGGTCATGATAGTTCGTGGCTAGTTGATCACCTTAGAGATTTGAAAATTTTGTGAGTCATCATACTATGATGACCATGTCACCTTTATTGCTTTCATATGTCTTTTAGTTTTTGAATGTTGTATATGGTGTACGGGTTACGTCCTGCTCACCTCTTTTGATGTTGTTGAAAGACTTGTCAAGACTATATTAGACTTCCGCTCTTATGTTGAAACTCTTTCATGATATGAAATACTCTATTTTGTCTATTTCAATATATGTCAAGTGGTTTGTATAGGGCCTTTCGGGGTCTTATGCGCCATGTCACCTCTAGGGTGTACTTTGGGTCGTGATAGAAAGCTTATCATTTTTGTTTTGAGCTTGAGCACAAAGTCATGTGGGATGTTTGAATTAGTCTAAGACTGCTCATTGATGAGTGGGAGATTTGCATTCAGTTAAGGTTCATTTATTTCAATAATTAGTGTCTTCAATGCCTAAATTTGTCCTATTCTGATAGAATGTTGATGATTTACAGCTATAAAAGCAATTGGACAAGGAAAAGATTAATGTTTGAAAGAATGGACAAAAATACAAAAACAAAAGTGTAAAATAAACATTGTTGATCACCTACCATGAAGGGAGGATCACTAACTGAGCACGACCTCACCCAAATTGACAGTGCATAACACTTGTGTCTATCAAAGAAGGTCGGTGGACTCAAGATGATGATGTACCGAATGAGAATGAAGATCCTGATGCACATAGCCCAAAGTGACAGTGTGCAAAGCAAATGTGTACTGCTTGGAAAGCAAACTAAGGTGGTAATCGGTGATTCGCCGAACGTGAAAGGTTAACTCAATCGAGTTTTCCAGTTGAGTTTCAAATACCTGAAGCCTAGAGCATCATAAGGCAGGCTGAGGTGAAGAAGACGATTCGACGAGCCCGACTAATGTCGCAAAATGTATTTTTGGGCCAAATTTTAGGGATTTCCATTTTGAGTTTCAAAAGTTCTCGTTTGAGAGTGGAGTTGAGAGTTTTGAGAGCATTTTACCTTTAAAGAACACTTTTCTAGCTTTTGGGATTTTACAACTTGGAGTTTGAATTTGATAAATTGAAGTTGAATCAAAAGTGTGTTTACTCTTAATTACTTAATTTGAAGTTACCCATGGCTGCTTTCATAAAAGGTAAAATTTCTTTGTTTTTTTTGTGATGGGTCGCTAAAACCCCAAGATCTAGGGGTGCTCAAATGGGGTTGAGTGTTGATTTAATGTCGTGGGTATTGTGCTATGCTCTGCTTTGTTGATGTTCATACATGAATTTGGTATAATTACCATGGGATTAACTTTAGGGTTTAGGTTGCAAACTTAATTCCTTCTTTCAATCTCTCGTTGATGCTCGAAAGAGATTAATTGGAGTGGGTAACTAGTTAAATACTAGCAATTTAGGTTTGATGTCTATGACTTGCTTGAAAAATAGGTTATGGGACAGATCTATTTGTCCTATTATTGAAAGAGAGAATATAGTAAGGTATTGGGTTGTTTAGATTGACACTTAGATGAGATCGAAAGGAGATTCTATGCATAGATCCTTTGGAATCGAAATATGATTAACTTCAATAAAGATGAATTAGCCTATTCATGAATGTTCATCACTAAAGAGCATCATAATTACCTCTATGTGATATCGATTTTCAATCCCCTCACCCCTAGATTGAGTGTTAACTTTTTATTTCATCTATACTTTAATTTATGTTACGCCCCAACTAGAAAGGGGCGGACATTAAGGATATATACAAGCACCTGTTAATTATCGGTACTAAACTCATGCCAAAGTAGTAGACTCATAAGCAACATAACCTATATCAAGACACATACTAAAACATAAATAACAAAAGGGCCCACTGGGCTGCTTTACACCAAAAACAAAACTAGCTCTAAGAAGCCTCTAAAGATTATGCATCTGAGAATCTGAATAGTACTCATGATGAGCATAGTGTATAGTGTTGGTGTTGTGAGAATGATATCGATGTGGCTGTACTTTTGAGGGATCTCTTTGAATCTTTTGTTTACTAGCTGCATTTTGAAATGAGCCTTGCAAATGAATATCACACATACACTTTTGTTGTTTTCAGGATGTGCTAAATGAGTGTATTTCAAAGTATCATGTGTGGGGCTTTCTTACTTGAAAACATGCATATGGAGTCCTAGAATTTGTTTTGTTAGTCTAATTGTTTAAATCTTGGTGAATGCGAGACATGATCTTGGTCAACAATTGAAAGAGCAAACCAAATTATCCATAATCCTTTGCGATTAGGTGTGAATTCATTTTGGCACCATTTGAGTCTAACCTATTTTTTGGCAACCAAAAGAAAGTCTCTTGAACCAAATTATCCCTACCTTCTCACCAAAAATTCTTTTTGAAGCATTGTGATATTTGAATAGCCAACTTAGATGTGGGTGTGGAAAGGAAGGAATAAGGAAAGCCAAGTAAAGGTCAAAGAAAAATGAAATTAAACTCAACTTTGAAAGTGTTACAAAAAAAAGAACCCCTCATTATAATATATATATATATATATATATATATCATTTTGATTAAAATGCCTTGAAAAAATGAAAAGAAAAAAAGAGAGAAGTGAATGAAATAAAAAGGGAGTCCAAATATATTGAGTGACAAGTCAAGGGTTGAGTTCTCAAATGAATAAGAAGGAAAATAATTTGAGAAGAGGTGACGATGATTGCAACAATTCTTTGAAAAGGTAAAGCCACTAATCTAAATTGACCATACCTTAACCCTCTGCCCTATTACAAGCCTAAAAGACCTTTGAGATCTTGCATGAACCAGGTGATGTTATGATTGGAAAATATGGCAAAACCTATGAGACAAAGCTTGTGTTTCTCTTTTGAGAGAGAGAGAAGTTGCATTGATTTCTTTTACCTTTGTTGATTTTCTTTGTGAGAGGATGAAATCGTTCTTGATGTGAGGGCACTTGAATGCATTTGTTGAAAGATGTTATTGCATTAGACAAGAAGCGAAAGTGAGCTTGAGCTTGTTTTGAGACTAGTTAGTCATCATTTGAAGCTTTGTGATCATGATTAAGGGTAACATGTTATTGAGAGTAGTCTTGCTTTGGCTCTTGCATGTTAGCTCTCATTGAGTACTATTGTAGACACCCTTATTGAGCTTTTTGTGTTTTTGATTTACTTGAGGACAAGTAAAAATTTATGTTGGGCGTGTTGATGAGTGGTAGATTTATACTAATTTAAGGTCCATTTAGCTCAATAATTATTTTCTCAATGCCTAATTTTGGCCTATTCAGATAAAATATTGATGATTTGCAGCTATGAAGGCAATTGGACAAGACAAGGATTGATGTTTGAAAGAATGGCCAAAAATACAAAAAAAAGTGCAAAATAAACATTGTTGATCACCTAACATGAATGGTGGATCGCCAACTGATCACGATCTCACTCAAATTGTCAATGCATAACACTTGTGTCTATCAAAGAAGGTCGGCGAACTCGAATAGAGACGATGATGCACCGAATGAGAATGGGGAGCGTGACGCAGATAGCCCAAAGCGACAATGTGTAAAGCAATAATTAACTACTTGAAAGTCAAACCAAGGTGTTACTCGGTGATTCACCAAATGTGAAAGGTTTACTCAATCGAGTTCGCTAACTGAGGTTCAGACACCTGAAGCCTAGAGCATCATAAGGGGAGTTGAAGAGAGAAGAGTGATTCATCGAGAAGGTTTAACGAGCTCGAATAATGTTGTTGAGTCAGTCACAAAATAGATTTTTGAGCCAAATTTTGGAAAAATATAAATAGCCCAAAGGATACAAATTTTAGGGAGTTCCGTTTTGAGTTTAAAAATTTCTCTTTCGAGAATAGAGTTGAGAGTTTTTAGAGCACTTTACCTTTGAAGACCACTTTTCTAGCTTTTGGGGTTTTACAATTTGGAGGTTGAATTTGATAAGTTGAATTGAATTCAATATGGGTTTACTCTTAATTGCTTGATTTCAAGTTACACATGGCTGCTTTTATGGAAGGTATAATTTCTTTGATTTTTGTGATGGATGGCTGAAAACTCAAGATCTAGAGGTGCTCAAATGGGGTTGAGTATTGATTTAATATAGTGGGTATTGTGCTTTGCTCTATTTTATTGTTTTTCATACATGAATTTGGTCTAATTACCATTGGATTAACTTAAGGGTTAAGGTTCCAATCCTTCTTTGAATCTTCAGTTGATGCTCGAAAGAGATTAATTGGAGTGGGTAATTAATTTAATACTAGAAATATAGGTTTGATGTCTGTGACTTTCTTGAAAAAAAGGTTATGGGTTGTATCTATTTGTTGTGTTCTGAAAGGGAGAATAGAGTAAAGTATTAGATTGGTTAGATTGGCATTTTGATGAGACCGAAATGATATTCCATGCATAGATGCTTTGAGATCAATTATATTCATAGATACTTTGAGATTGAAAGATTATTAGCATCAATGGATGACTTAGACTATTCATGAATATTCATCACTACAGAGCAACACAATTATCCCTATGTGACATCGATTCCTGATCCCTGCACCCTCAGATTGAATGTTAACTCTTGATTTGGTGTATACTTCAGGTCAATAGCGATAACTGATTACAAAAGATTTACATTACCAATGAGCTAAATTAAAGTCCAAATTTCTTGATAAGAAATTTTCCACGATATACCATTCTCTGTGAATTTCAACCCCGACTCTTTGTTAGGTTTTACTGACTACGATCGCTCACTCTTTTAATTAATTTTGGAAAGTGATTTGAGTGTTATCACTCATACAAGGGTGAAAGATCTTAATGAAACTGATGAGGTCACTCTAAAGGCCTATGAAAGTGCTAAAATTTCTAAGACACACATGAAAATTTTCCATCATCAAAAGACTTTAAAAGAGAGTATCTCCTGATGATTAGGTGTTATGGTTTAATTCAAGACTTTATTTGATTCCTGGGAAGTTATAATTCAAGTGGTTGGGACCATTTAAAGTGCCTTAAGTTTATGAAAGCAGAGCTATCAATCTGAAAGGGAAAAATGGAAACATAACTAAAGTTATTGGGCAAAGAATTAAATAATATTTTAGTGTGTCTGAATAGGTTCCTTTGGTCAAAATGTCTTACCTTGAAGAGCCTTTGATGTAGAGGGCTATCATCATGCCGCAATTTAAATTAGTAGCTTTTAGGAAGGCAACCTAAGTGTCTTTAAATGCACTCTTTTTCTTTTTTATCTTTTGTGGTTTATGGTTTGTATTGAAATTATGAGGTTGTACCTTTTGAAGAATGATATGATTGGTTGTATGTTCATGCGGCGTTGGAATGGCGCATTCTTACTTAAGATTGTGCCCAAATCCAACGTCGACATCCCACAGAGTTATCATCTGACAACATCAAATTATGATCAATTCAGTGTTTAAGTGGTGAAACATCGCTTACCTCTTGTACATTGCAAATGTATTGCCGATTTCTAATAGATTACTGAAGGGTTTTTATCAATATTTTTCCTAAGGTCGATATCTAATCGGCGAAAAACCGATGCAATCTTATCCAATGCCTTTATAAACACTAGTCATCAATAGTCCCATGTATCTTGTTGACCCAAAAGATTTGTGTCTATGTTAGGCTGACATTTGTCTATCTTTATTAGTGTCACGCCGGTAGCATATTATCACACTAATCCATGTATACTCGCTCTAGTTTTAGTATTCTTAATGTGATTAATCTCTATGCGGCATCACTTGTTATAGTTTGGGGGTGGTACGATTCAAAATTGTCTTTGTGAATAGTAGTTAATTAATAAAATTCAACAGTTATCTTTTGTCATGCCCCGAGTTACCCCCGAGACGCGAACACGGGACCTAGAATCACAGGTGATCCCAAGCTAACCCTGCTGGCATGACATGACCATACTAAGAATAATAATAACTGATGTGAAAGCTACATCATAAATAAAACTAAAATGATAAGGAATACCCATATACTAAAACTGAATATATAATCTGAGAGTTTAATACAAAAGAAAAACCATACTCAATTACTAAGTTGAATCTAACTATGTTTAAAAATAACCTCTAACTTACTAGAAATGTTGGACATGCCCCAGCTAAGTCTAGCAAAACTGAAACTATAGGACAAAAATACTGAAAAGATAACATGACTATTGCCCTCGAAGAATGAGGACTCATCGCTGATACTGCTGAACTGGAGATCGGGAACAGATCTAAGCGTGATCTGACTGCTGGGGACCTGAACCTACATTACGAGAAGATGTAGCGCAATATATGCGTCAGTACTTGAAAGATACTGAGCATGCAAGATAGAATAAAGCTGAAATAAACATATAACTGAACAAGAAATAAAGCAAGTGCATAAACTGAACATGATAAAGATACTAAATACTGAGCAAACTGAATGGAATGACCAATTTGTAACATACTGAGACTGAATACTGACTATACTGAATATGGTTAATGCAATAGAGTGTGAATGAGTTGTGGGAGCTACTAATAACCGATAATAAAACCACATGAGTTCAATATGGATTCCGATGTTTATGCCCTATCGAGAGGACCCAACATACCCTGCCAGATGTATAGAGGCATGCTGGCGTGATCACTAAAATGAAGTCCATAGAGAGGGCTTACAAGCTACGTGGCTAGTAGTTCTGGGACTATTTGGGTACGCTGAACCTTAGTCCAACTCGGTATTATGCTACTCCCAATGGATTAAGTGATTAACACATTATGACTGAATTACTGTGATATACTAGATTGCTCAAAATGACATGCAAACTGAGAATGCGCATAAATAACTGATAATGACACATTTCAAACTGAGGCATATATATCTGAAATAACTAAAATATTTGGCCTAGCATGTGTAATTCAAGAACTAAAGAACTACATAGCTAGGATTCTAAAATTCATGCAATAAACTGAGTAATAATATACTAATCTGATTTGGATCATTCTAACAGCTACAAATCCAACAATTCAAACATTCAAGAAACCCTAGGTCTAGATAGTATTAAGGGAATCAAGAATCTGACTGAAAGTTAGGGAACTAATGGGTGAAAGGAATCCATTAGTGAAATCCTACATACCTGGTGACTAATTTCACGGAGAAATCTTTCGATTTTGGAGCTGGAACTGGAGGAAACTTGTTGCGTTCTTGAACTTAGGGTTGGTCGCCTCTTTCTCTTCTTTCGCTTTTAATTTTCTAAGTTTTGATTAAAGATCTGACTTGGATAAGTTCTAGTTATGTTTCTAGGCTTAAACTGACTAAAACCATGAAATTTAGGGTTAAAATGATGTAGTTTAGGTGTCCAACGAAGAAGGAAAAGACCAAAATAACCCTGACTTAAACTGCAGACAAGCTAACCACGGCCACCTTCACGGATCGTGAAAGGGACCACGGACTGTGAAGTCGGTCGTGGTTTGGACTTGGTGACTACTAGCTGAGGGTCTAAGTCCACGAGCCCTACCGTGGCCCGTGTGAAGGACCACGGACCGTTAAAGTGTATGTGGTCTCCACTTGGGTTGTGGTCTGGAGGGACTCTCTAGGGGCTTACTGGTAAGGATCCACGGACGCCCCCACAAACTGTGTGAAGGACCACGGACCGTGAAGGTCCTCGTGGTCCTCACTTAGGCGTGGGTGTCTAAGGGGCTGTCTAGGAAGGTTCACTGCCTCGACTCTGCGGGCGCCACCGTGGCCCGTCATCAAGACCACAGACCGTGAAGGTTCTCGTGGTCTGATGTCTGGGCATGGTGACTTCTAAGTCAAGACCACGGGCAGGTCTATGGATCGTGGACCCTATCACGGTCCGTGAACCCTGTTGTGGTTCACTGCTTCAGGTATTTTTTGGCAATTTTTTTCTGGGTCTGGTTTTTAAGGTGTTACAATATCTCCTCCTTGGGATCATTCATCCTCGAATGAAGACTAAATTAGCTAAAGTGGAGGGAATGAGTTGCGACGCTACCACTAAACACTGAAGGCTGATTCTGACTGAACTGAGTTCCAAAAACATGCAAATACACTGAAAATGCAAGTATAGACTGAAGGAACATGATACTAAGACTGATTTCATGCATGAATGACTGAAAAATTGTAGAGGAACTGTTACCTCAAGTTGTAGTGGAATCGGAAGGAAAGAGGTGAGGATACTTGGCTTTCATGGCTACTTCTGCTTCCCAAGTAGCTCCCTCTACGGACTGACTCCTCCACCAAACGTTGACTGAAGCGACTTCCTTGTTTCTCAATCTTCTAACCTAACGATCAAGAATCTCAAGTGGTACATCCTCATTAGAAAGGCTATCTCTTACAGCCACACTCTCTAATGGCACTACGGATGCTGGATCACCCACATACTTCTTCAATAGTGAAATGTGAAATACTGGATGCACTGCTGCTAAATCTGCTGGCAACTCTAGCTCATAAGCAACTTTACCAATCCTTTTCAAGATACAGTAAGGGCCTACGTATTTGGGACTGAGCTTCCCTTTCTTGCCAAATCTCATCACCCCCTTTATAGGTGACACTTTTAGGAAATCTCAATCATCAACTTGGAACTCTAGTTCCCTTCTCCTTACATCTACATAAGACTTCTGGCGACTCTGGGTTGTTTTAAGTCTATCTCTAATGAGTTGCACATTTTCCATTGCATAAAGGACTGAATCAAGCCCTATCAAGGCTGCTTCACCTACTTTAAATCAACCAACAGGAGATCTGTATCTACTCCCATACAATGCCTCATAAAGGGCCATCTGAATGCTAGAATGATAACTATTGTTGTAGGCGAATTCAATAAGAGGAAGGTCATCATCCCAACTACCCTTGAAATTGATCACACAAGCTCTCAACATGTCCTCTAAGGTCTGAATGGTACGCTCTGCCTGACCATCCGTCTGTGGATGAAATGTTGTGCTACGATTAACCTGAGTACCAAGACCTTTCTGAAATGACTTCCAGAAATAAGAGGTAAATTGAGGACCTCTATCTGAGATTATAGACAAAGGAACCCCATGCATCCTCACAATATCATTAATATAAAGCTTGGCATAGTCCTCCACCGAATCTGTAGTCTTGACCGCCAAAAAGCGAGAAAATTTAGTAACTCTGTCAACTATCACCCAAATGGAGTCATGCTGTCTTCGAGTACGAGGTAAACCTGTGATGAAGTCCATGTTGATCACTTCCCACTTCCAAGTAGGAATGTCAATCTTTTGAGTCATACCTCTTGGTTTCTGATG
>JAJOOS010021122.1:0-15646 GCA_029582725.1 Solanum chiquidenum
CTCTCTCCACTCTCTGCCCTCTCTCGCTTGCCTCTCTCCTCCCTCTCCCAATCTCGCTCGCCTCTCTCCTCCCTCTCCCAATCTCGCTTGCCATATATACAAATGCATATGTATAATATACAATTATCTAACCGATATACATATACAATTGACCTCTCTCCCACTCTCTCTCCTCTCTCATCACTCGCCTCTCTCATCTCTCTCCCAATCTCACTCACCTCTCTCCTCCCTATAACATGTAGCTACGAATCGTAATTATTAAACTATATCTCTGGAGAATAATTAGGCTATTTTTGAGTGGCTATATGCAAAAGTTCCTCTTAATCTAATCACATAGGCTCTTGTATATAGAGGGTAACTTTGTATATTTTGTATGGGCACTTATATGTCTTATTGAATGAATGTACTACTAAAGATGTGATTGATCATAATATTATTTAGAGCATTAGCAGAGGAGATATCTCATATTGATATGATAATTGGTGTAGTCTTGGTCCCCTATATTATCATGTGGACAATAATATCAATATCATTGATATTCAGTTGAAAGATATTTTTCACAATGGTAAATGAGAGTGAACATTCTCAATGTCTCTATCCTTGAAGAAGTAAAAAAAGTGATCTATGAATTATGATCAACATAAAAAGTAAATACAAGAGGCAAAAGAGAGTTCCACATCTATTATATATATAAAAAATAGTCTTAATTATGTATAAACTGTGTAATTTTTCACTAAAAAAGGTTTGGATGAACGCTTCAACCCTTGCTAGCTCATCCGCCTTTGACTATATAAAGAAATTTCCATCTATAATTTATGATATTATATTGTATACCTTTCCTTTTGTTTATTTCACACAAAAAAAAAAACTCTAGAGATTCTCGTTTATTAGCCCTTTATTTATTTAAAAATCTACTACGTACACTAGTTAAACCTCCTATGATAAACAAAGTTATTGAAAAAGCTAAGATCATATATAAATCTAGACAATTATTTGGGAGCCAAGTACATACGAAAAAAAAAGATTGACTGATATATCAGAAGCATTAATTATAATCATTTATTTAGGTATAAAGTACCAATAATGGCTTATACAATGATGCCATTTTGATCATTCTACAATATATATATTTAATTTTCACCCTTTTCAATTACCATCTTTTGTTACGATTTTAACATTTGGGAAAGGGAACTCCACATGTTTTAGCAACTTTTTTGGCATTAGGAGAGTTAACATATGGCTTCAACTTAGGATCTTTGATGTACCCACAAAGACAAGGCTTCTGCTCTTTTAATTTAGCGCAACATGCTGGAGAGGGTGGCTTTGATGAAATAATCGCATCGGCACATGGGGTTAGCTCCACAACTTTGCATGTCACTGCCTCTGCCACTATTAATTCGCCAAGTAAAATAACAAGTATCGCGATAAAAATTATCGCGAAAATGGAACTACCCTTATTCATATTAGAAAAATATTAATAAGAAATTTTGAGAAAAAAGAAAAGTTGAAGTGATGTGAAGATGAAAAGCTAGTGAATTGGTGTCTCAATTTATAAGGAATTAAGGGGGGATGATCCAATAATGTGGAAAGAAATTAAAGGGCCCATGGTGTTAATTTATTTTTTTGGCCACAATTATTCAACTGTTTTTTAACTCTATCTTTAGAAAATTTTATTGAATGCTTTTTTTTTTAGAAAAAAGTATAATCAAATATAATTTTATTTTTATCTCTAGTTTCATAAATTTCAAATAAAGTTGATATGGCTAAACGCGTACATGATATTTTATTTTTTTTGAGTTTTAGTTCTATGCACCAATTAATAGTATCAAAAATATTTATACTAAGAAATTACATAGAGATAAATGCAAATAATTAATCATGATAAATAAAATTATTAAAGTTAGATATGACAACATTATTTTTACTTTTTTAGCAAAATCACTTATATACTTTCTGGCATAACTCTAAAGTGAAAAGTCTATTCGTGTTAGAAAGTTGTAAGTTACCAACATATAATTTGTTGGTGGAAAAACTTAGCAAAATTAGCAAGTTTTTGTTTGTGGAAAGAAAAAGTTCAAATATTTCTTGAATTTTTTAAAGAGGAAATTTCAAAAATAGCTAACACTAGCTAGAGACATAATTAGGCTTCTTTGTTAATGTTTCTTTAATTACGATTCATAGCTATATGTTAGACAGAGGAGAGAGGTGAGCAAGATTGGGAGAGGGGGATGAAGAGAGAGGCGAGTGAGATCTGTGAGAGAGATAGAGAGAGACACAATTAATTTGTATATCTGATAAATAATTGTATCACAAATACAATTGATTTATATAAGAAAACTAGCTATTAGAAGGTGGAGAGAACTGAGTGAGATGGGAGAAGGGGGAGACAGGCGAGCATGATTAGGAGAGGGAGGAGAAAAGCGAACAAGATTTCGGAGAGAGCTGAGAGATATACAGTTGATTTGTATATTTGATCGATAATTGTATATTTGACCGATACCTGTATCACAAATACAATAGATAAAATTGATTTGTATCAATGAATACAATTGTATCAAATAATATATGTAATTATTAGAAAGTGTAGGTAGGATTAGTATATATGATAGAAATGTATATCTAATAAGGTAATTTTTTCTTTAAAGAAATAGAATGACTTTCGCATGTATATTTTGATGAGAAAATTTCATAACGCATGCTACTTTAGGTGTTAATTACTCAATGAAGCTATAGTTTAGAAAACTGAGAACCCTAGCCACGTAATTACTCTCTCACTTGCCTCTCTCCTCTTTCGCTCGTCTCTTTCCTTCTCTCGGCCCACTCCCTTTGTATATCTGTGTATCTCCCTTTCTCTTGTCCCTCTCCCTTTGTGAGTTTGTGTATCTCTCTCTCTCTCTCATCCATTTGTGTATCTCTCTCCCACTGTCTATCTCCACTTCTCTTGTGCCTCTTTTTATGTATCAGAGATCAGATACAATGTATATCCGTATACATGTTTTAGAAGAAGATATTATTTTATTATATATATATATATATATATATATATAATACATGTATTTGGTATCAAATATGCACTAATACATTTATTAAATAAGCCTGTATCAAATATGCATTGAGTTATCCAACAATGTAATTGATTATGGATTCATACTTAGAAGGAGGAGGAGGAGAAGATGAGATATCTCTTATATCGGAGAAAACAAATTCAATGATTTTCTATATTCTATTTATTTCTTTGAAATCAAATATGCATCGGTACATTCACCAAATAAAGGGAGATACAATCCATATACATGTATTCAATATCAATTATGCACTAATAAATTCATCGCCTCCCGAATCAAGGAGCACCCACTAAAGCAGCAGATTTAGGTATAAAGTACCAATAAAGGCTTATAAAATGATGACATGTCGATTATTTTATGATATATTTAATTTTCACCTTCTTTAATGACCACTTTTTTGTTACGATCTTAACATTTGGGAGTGGGTACTCCACATGTTTTATAAACATTTTGGGCATTAGGAGAGTTAATATAAGGCTTCAAGTTAGGATCTTTGAGGTATCCACAAAGACAAGGCTTGTGCTTGTTCAACTTAGCACAACATGCCGAAGAGGGTGGCTGTGATGAAATAATGGCTGGGGCGCACGGACTCAACTCCATGACATTGCACGTCACTGCTTCTATCGACAATAATTCGCCAGGTAAAATGACAAGTATCACGATAAAAAATATCGAAAAAATGGAACTACCCTTCTTCATATAAGAAACTTTTTAAAAAAGAAATTTTGAGAAGAAAGAAAAGTAAGTGAAGTGAAGTTTACATGAAAAGTATAGTGAATTGGTGTATCAATTTATAGGGAACTAAGGGCCCACGCGGTGTTCATATTTTTTTTTGTCAACAAATTTTCAAATCAAGAGGTTTGACTATATTCGAATTCATGTTGCGTAAGGTTTTTATTTGGGGGAAGTGCTCCCTATCAATTTTTTTTTTATATTTAAGACTCGAAATTGAAACCTCAATTAAGGAGCAGCCACATCCACTGCACCGTATCCTTTTGGTGGTGGTTGTTTGATTTTTAAATATACTAATGTATAATATTTCCTTTTTTTCTACTATTACTTTCCGACATTAAACAAACAAATAAAGTGATAAACATTTTGTTAGATAAATGTAATATTGTTTCATCAAACTTTATTCGAAGGTTTGCAAGTAGCACATGGACTCGAGAAGATTCCTAACAACCACATCCAAAAAAGTGTAAAAATGATAATAACAAAGTTACCTTACTCCTAAATACAATTTCCTCTCTTAATTTACTAACACAGTTAGATTTGAAATAAAATTTAAGAAAGGAAGAAAAATATTTGAAGTTTATGGACTAAAGTATTTATTGACTATTTGTATGACTATAAATCATTTTATTAAAATAAAATAATTTTTTTTAAATTAAATTATTTCCCAATATATAAAAGATGATCTTTTTTCAGACGACCTTGAAAAATGTCACAAGAAATTTGTAACAAAATTTTTGATAAACCACCCCTACTAGAAATTGGAACAAACCTAAAAAATATATAGGATTTTTTGTTGCCACAACTCAAAAATCAAGAGTCATAATTCATACCTAAATACAAATATTACAAAAACAGAAATTCAGTGTATTAACATGGAGGAGTGAAAATGTTATGGAGTAAATTTTTTTAAAAAGGTGAAAAGTTCAAAGAAAGAGAGTTCCATAACTCAGTTGTTGTTGCTCATATTGCATGAAAATACTCACCTGGTCTCCTTAAACAGATTATGCTCAACTGATGATTGACCTCATGTTGCTTTTGATGTAATTTCACATTCTAAGAAAACTGATCTTAACGAAGGTGCTGGTACACAATGGGTGTACTGAAAAAATTATTGATGACAATAAACATTCTTTTTCTCCCACTTTAGTAATGTTCGTCCCAATCCTTATCCTCCATTTTTCCCGACTCTTTGATGTGCTTATGTCTGTCTCATACTCATGATATCATATGCTTTTGAATTAGGGCTTAAATTGGTACATATTTGTTTATTTTGTTTCTCATTGAAGATCTTGATTGTGTGTGAGTTTAAGATGGCTAATATCCTCATATTAACTTACCTTATTGTTAGTAGAAGTGTACTTGAAAGTGTTGCCCAAGTGGCCATGAGTTAAAATGATATTGCACTCATTGTATGTTAATCGAGTTTTTGGTTGTTGGTTTTCAATGATGACAAAAGGGGGAAGTCATATGATGTGGGTTAGGGATATATTATGCATAGTTTGTCATCATAAAAAAGGGAGAAATTGCCGAGGAATGAGAGAACATGAAGTTTGCAATTTTGATGATTGACAAAGAGTCTTGATGGTTTATAGTTTTGATGATTGACAAAGAGTCTTGATGTGTGATAAAACATTGTTTATCATCATCAAAAAGGGGGAAAATGTTGGGAAGTAGGAGAACATATAAAGTAGTTTTGATGATTGATAAAGTGAACATGGTTCACTACTTGTTGTCTTAGGTGTACTCTATCAGGTGACCCAGGTTCTCAGATGTGACTGCAGTCAACCTGTAAGGAAAGTCTAATCCGGGTTTTTGAAGGGCATTATGGTCTTTTTCATAGCCCATGACTTAATTTCATTTTTTGGTAATTAATTGGGGTCTAAACTGATAGGATTCAATTTACGCTTTTACCATATTGAGTTAGGGTTTTAGAGAAGAGAAAAAGAAGAGGAGAAAATACGATAAGGAGCAAGAATCGTCAATATCTTCAAGAATCGCTTGTGGATTTCGTCAAGGGTGATCCCTACGAGGTATGTGAGTTCACATAGCGTTGAGTTCATTCACCCAAGTGCCAAACATGTTTAGTTCAGCGAAATTCGTTCTAAAAAGGTTGAAAGCTTGATGTTTTTGATATGTATTCTTGAATTTATTTTCGTTCTTGAATTGGGCTAAATTGAGAAGTTTCTGAGATCTTTACGTCGAGTTTTAGAGTTGTTTTGAGTTAGGTTCTTGGGTATATATGTTGGGTATCTGAATCTAAGGAGAACTTGAGAAAAATAGTCGAGTTTAGGCGATTTGGGACTGGAAAATGAAAAAGGGAAAAAGTTGAGCGAATCTGAGCAGTGGGTCCGCGTCGCGGACTTGCTCCTTAGATTTGAGAAAAGTCTCTTCGCATCGCGGAGCGGTCACCGACTGTTCTACCTCAAAAGTTATTTTCGTGACCAAATAATTAAATACATCTCTGCGTCGCGGACCTGCTTTCAGACATTGAATTCTTGATTTTTTTTCTTATGTTTAACTATCTGAAAGCACTTCTAAACATCATGAGATCTTTCCTATCACAAATCACAATCCTTGAATCCATAATTCAATTCAAGGAAAGTTAAGAGTCAAGTTTAGAAGTTAAGAGAAGTTAAGAGCCAATTCAAGAGAAGTTCATGGAGTCTTCCAAAAGTCTTTTACAAAGGTTTTAACTTTGTTTTAAGACATGAGTTTTGAGTTGAGTAAAGATTAAAGTTTGAAGTTCATTTCTTCAAAAGAGTATATCAGGACTATGTATTTCCAAAGAGTAAAATATTTTCACATTTAAAGAAGAAAGGAAACCTTGATTTCCAAAAGAGCCTTTGAGCTAGTTTTCAGTTAAAGAGTAAATGTTTTCACATTTAAAGAAGAAAGGAAACTTTGATTTCCAAAAGAGACTTTGAACTAGTTTTCAGTTAAAGAGTAAATATTTTCACATTTGAGCAAGAAAGGGAACACCGATTCCAATAGAGCTTTTAAGCTAAGTTTTGAGTAATTATCTCAAACCAAAGAAAGAAGTTATGTTTTTAAACATATGAGCTGAGTATTTTGGGAGTAGTATTGAGTACTGATATGGGGACGAGTTTGAATTCAGATAACTCACGTCTCCATAAACCATGTAGCCATCATGGGTAGTAAATGATCATACTTTTTAGATGATTCCTTAAGTATTTTTTAGCACAGACTAGTGGATCCACTTAGTTAAGGCATTCTGTAAGACAACAAAGTATATGACAGTTTTGGCAGTGTGGGCAAGACGTTGTGTCACCACTTAGGTTCATAGTGGTGGTTGTCGGTTAGAGAAACTCCCACATAAACTATATTACTTTATTATACGAGTACAGTTGAGTGTGTTATTGCATTTCTTTAACGAACTAAGTTGTTTTCTACTGTTTTAAAGGCTTTCTATATATTGCATGTGTTTTATTGCTTTATATTGAGTTAAGTTGTTCATGAGTTGAGTAAAGCCAAGGAAAGTATTTCTTTCAGATTCTTTTCAAACTTATGTCTTGTTTTAGATTTCCCCTCGCATACTCATAAATTCAATGTACTGATGCCATTTGGCCTGCATCTTTTTATGATGTAGACACAGGTAACCAGGATCAACATCCAGCACATCATTGATTGTAGTTGAGCTCCAGAGTTTGTTGGTGAGCCTCCTTGCTTCCGGAGGATCCTTTTTTATTGCTTTTCAGTCTTTAGTTCATTAGGATGTCGTGGGTCTTGTCCCAATATCCATCTCAGTTATTAGAGGTTTCATAGATAGACAGTCAGTTAGTTCATTTGTCTTTATCTTGTTATTGACTTATGTTTAGTTTTGAGTTGCCACTTTGGCTAAGTTAAATGTTTATTTCTAAAACATTATGAGTTTAGTTTGAGACAGTTGAGTTATCTTGCATTTGAGTTCTTTTCTTAATGCTTAAAGTCTTCCGCTAAGTAAGTAAGCCAGGCCAAGGGTTCGCTTAGGGCCAACAATGGATCTCGAGTGTCAGTCCCACCCAAGGTGTAGGCTCGGGGCGTGACAAAGAAGGAAAGAAATAAAGAAGGAAAAGAAGGAAAGAAACAAAGAAATAAAGAAAGAAATAAGGAACGAAATAAAGAAGGAAAGAAATAAAGAAGGAAGTAGCAATTCAAGACAAATAAGGAAAGAAATAAAGAAGTAGCAATTCAAGTCAAATAAGGAAAGAAGTAAATATAGACAAGTTCAAGAAGGAAAATGATTTGTTATTCCTTTCCTTATAGAAGTTGATGAAGACAAATCAAACTCTATAAAAGGTTCAAGCCAAAGAAGGAAAGGAGTCATCTTTTCATAAACAAAAATTGAGAGAATTTTCTAGCAAAGCCAGAACGATACCTATTGCATATTCACGAAATTCATCATCTTGAGAGAAATAGTTATTGGGGCAAAATTGCAAGGCTTCGTCACAGCAACACAAGGACCAGGTTCACGCTTCGTCACAACAACACGAGGACCAGCTTCACGAGTTGTGTTCGAGTCTGAACTATTGATTGTTGAAGTCTGATCAATTAAAGTCTATGGTTATTAGTATTTGTTGATTTGTTCTAGGTTTATATTGAGTTTTAATAATTCCTCGATTGGGTAACAAGAAGTGGGTTTGACTTCTTGGAGAGTAGAGTCTTGAAAGAATTGTAACAAGAATTGGGTTTGACTTCTTGAGGGGTAGAGTTAAGAGAGAGTTGGGAGAAAATTGTAACAAGAAGCGAATTTGACTTCTTGGAGAGTTGAGTCTCCGATTATAGTTAATCGTTGGAGAGTTAAAGGTACTAGAGTTAGTTCCTTTTGAGTTGTAATCCTGAAAAGGACGTGAATATTCTTGAAGTGAATAAGATTGTGGTGTGATTTTTAATTTCCTTGAGATAGGAAGGTTTCCACGATAAAATCTTTATTTTATTGTGTTGCGTTTTGTTTGTCTCGACAAAAGTACAAGAACCTAGTTCTTGTATGGGGTAAGGTTTCTTCATCCTTAATTGAGACTTAAAGGGAAAATGCAATTTACTATGGACTATATATGGAGGAGTTGACTCAAGTACAAATAGTCTAATTCAGAATGGCCTAGGATACTCTTTGCCTTTTCAAGTATTTAGGTATGCCACTAGATACTAAGAAGTTTAGCTAATGGAATTCATGTCTCGATATAGAGATTGATCATATATGTCATATCATGTCAAACTTTGCATGTTTTCATCATGTCAAACTTTGCAAGTGGATTTATGATAGTTAAGCAGTGCTCTAAAGAAAATGAATCATTGAATTAAATTCGTCAGTAATTTAATTTATTGATTAGTATCTATAATATTAGCATAGGAATTACATAAGTGTTTAATGGTGTATTTCAAAATATAATTGGAGGAGTGTAATTATAAATTTCTAGTGGATAGATTTGTAAAAATGCAATTTTATGTAATTATTTAAACTATATGTAGAATGATAGGGAAGTATATCGAATAAGGTAGTTTTTCCTTAAAAGAAATAGAATGACTTCCACGTGTATATTTTGATGAGAAAATTTCAGAAAGCACAATAATTTAGGTGTTAATTACTCAACGAAACAATAGTTTAGAAAATTGCAAAACAAAGCCACCTAAGTACTCTCTCACTTGCCTTTATAACACCTCGTAATTTTACTCTAAAGATTCGAATCGTTTGTTGTAAGTGTATCAACTTGGATCAAGTGATAAACTATTTCTTCATATATGTGAAGGTCTATTATTAAATGTGAGAAGTGTATAATATGTGGTTTAGGGTCATAAGGAACCTCAATTACCAAGCGAAGTGTAAAATATTTCTATCGGCTAAATTTTCACATGAGTTCATATAAGGGTCAATTTCAAATGATCATATCTCTCAGAATATAAAGAGTTAGGTAACCCATGAACTATCAAATCAAACGTCTATCAGTCTTCTTTCGAACACCACCGAACATATATATTTCAATCCAAGTCCGAGGTAAAATGTTATGATTGAATTCCAGAGATGCTCCAAACTGACACTCAGTGACGACCCATCACAAGTGCGATGGCCCGTCACACTTAGGCGTCACACACGACCAGTAGGGTCGTTTTTGGCCAGTTCTGACGGCCTAAGTGCCGCTCTGTCACCCAAGCGACGGTCCATCACCCCGACGACGTCACACGACCAAATTTCACCATTTTTTGTTTTCTTTGAGGGTATTTTTGTTCTAAAACCTTTGGGGAGTTGTCTAAATAGCCATAAATGTGTAGGAAATAAATTTTTCATTATTAAATCCTCTCATTCTCAAAAAATTTCTACGCTCAAGAACTTCAAGAAATACCAAGGGGTTCATTTCTTTATCAAGTTTCATCACTAAGGTGTGTAAGACTTTCATAGTGAGGGATTAAGTTTTTCCTCATGTCCTATATCTATAATTTCAATTTGTAAGTTCAAAACTAGGGCTCTTACCCTAAAATTCAATATGTTTAAAATTCTCTTCATGTTCCTATTATCGATTCTTGATTTCATTATAGATATTTACCAGTTTGATCGTTATTAACTAATTTTGGTCTGGTTTGATTTGGGTATTTGATTTCTAACCATACAAATATATACTATTTCCTTTTTTTCTACAAATTACTTTTTGACATTAAACAAACAAATAAAGTGATAAAAACTTTATTAGGTAAACATAATTATATAAAAAAGATTAAATGTAATATTATTTCATTAACATCATATTCCCACATATTATTAATTTATCTAGTCACATAGGCTCATGCATATAGAGGGTAACTTTGTACGGGCACTTATATGACTTATTGAATGAATGTACTGAACAAATTTATGCATGGACTTCAGAAAACTCACAGACATTTGTCAAGCCTTAAATGCTAAACCTCTAATTTCCTGTGGAATGAGATCATGAATGCTAAATACTTTAAATGACCACCCTGTTAAAATCCAATAACAAAGAGGGCAGCCAGTGAGCTAGAAAGAGATCTGCAGTACATCAAAAATGATCAATAGCGCCGCTAAATATGTATTTTTAGCGGCAATTAGCACTCTTTATATATGTCCCTAAAGCCTTTAGCGATATTGGTTTTAATGGCACTTAACTAATGTCGGTAAAGACTTTAACACTCTTTATTAGTGTCTATATTTATTGCCGCTAAAAGTTGTTTTTGTATGGTAATTTGTGTAGTCTTGGTCCCCTATATCATGTGGACAATAATATCAATATCATTGATATTCAGTTGAAAGATATTTTTCACAATGGTAAATGTGAGTGGAACCACAACAAAAACAACTTTTAGCGGCAATAAATAGACATATTAATAAAGAGTGCTAAAGTTTTTATTGGCATTAGTTAAGTGTCATTCGCTCCAATGTCGCTAAAGGCTTTAGGGACATATACAAAGAATGCTAATTTCCGCTAAAAATACATATTTAGCGACAATTGAGTTATTGCCATTAATTAATTGCCGCTAAAGATCATTTTTGATGTAGTGAACATGCTCAATATTTCTATCCTTGAAGAAGTGGAAAAAGTGATCTATGATCAATATAACCCTATTACCATTTGAAACAAGGAAGACAAGCCTATATGGACTGTTTTCCACTCTGGAAAGTTCACTATAGGATCTGCATGAGGGAGCTGACACAAAAAAGGATCCCAAACAACATGGATAATAGATTGTAACTCAATTAGAGTGGCCACTGACCTTGAATCACTGGATTATTTGTTTTTTCATGGAAACTTTGATAAGAAAAATTGGTTTTATTTTGGATTCATTTTAGGCTTCTAGTTCACCAAAACAAGTCCTCAATGCTTGTTTCCTCAAACACACAAGTTTCATGTATACTAGTACACTCATTTTAGTCCATATGGTAGTTTTCTATTTCTTTTATTATATATAATTACAGTTTTGGTTGCAAAGTTGCATATTTCCAAAAAAAGGTTTCAATTTTTATTTTATTTTTGCATCATAAAAGGAACAATGAATTATCATCTAAGCCCATAAACAGTTCTAGTGTTCCCAATTCATCTATTAATCATCATAGTCAAATTCACTCTATACAATGGTGGAGCAAAGATTTTTACTAAGTGTTCAAAATATAAAAAGTAAATACACAAAGAGGGAAAAGAGAGTTCCACATCTATTATATATATAAAAACAAGTCTTAATTATGTATAAACTGTGTAATTTTCCACTAAAAAAGGTTTGGATGAACACTTCAACCCTTGCTAGCTCATCCGCCTTTGACTATATAAAGAAATTTCCATCTATAATTTATGATATTATATTGTATACCTTCCCTTTTGTTTATTTCACACAAAATAAAAAACCTCTAGAGATTCTCGTTTATTAGCCCTTTATTTATTTTTAAAATCTACTACGTACACTAGTTAACCTCCTATGGAAAAAAAAGTTATTGAAAAAGCTAAGATCATAGATAAATCTAGACAATTATTTGGGAACCAAGTAAATACGCAAAAGAAAGATTGATTGATATATCAGAAGCATTAATTATAATCATTTATTTAGGTATAAAGTACCAATAATGGCTTATACAATGATGTCAATTACCATTTAATTTTAACCCTTTTCAATTACCATTTTTTGTTACGATTTTAACATTTGGGAAAGGGAACTTCACAAATATAATTTTATTTTTCTCTCTAGTTTCATAAATTTCAAATAAAGTTGATATGGCCAATCGCGTACACTTTTTTTTTTTTTTTTTGAGTTTAAGTTTTATGCATCGATAGTATCAAGAATATTTATACTAAAAAATTACATAAAGATAAATGAAAATAATTAATCATGATAAATAAAATTATTAAAGTTAGATATGACAACATTATTTTTACTCTTTTAGCAAAATCACTTTACATTTATTTATATACTTTTTGGCATAACTCTAAAGTGAAAAATTCTATTCGTGTTAGAAAGTTGTAAGTTACCAACATATAATTTGTTGGTGGAAAAACTTAGCAAAGTTAGCAAGTTTTTGTTGTGGAAAGAAAAAGTGCAAATATTTCTTGAATTTTTTAAAGAGGAAATTTCAAAAATAGCTAACACTAGCTAGCGACATAATTACGCTTCATTGTTAATGTTTCTTTAATTACGATTCATACGTACATGTTAGAAAGAGGAGAGAAGTGAGCGAGATTGGGAGAGAGGAAGGGAGAGAGAGGCGAGTGAGATCTGTGAAAGAGATAGAGAGAGACAAAATTAATTTGTATATCTGATAAATAATTGTATCAGGAATACAATTGATTTATATAAGGAAGGTAAGCATGATTAGGAGAGGGAGGAGAAATGCGAGCAACATCTAGAGAGAGATATACAATTGATTTGTATATCTGATCGATAATTGTGTATTTGACCGATACTTGTATCTCTCTCTCATCCATCTTTGTATTTATTTGTCTCTCATCTCTCTCCCACCGTCTATCTCTACTTCTCTTGTGCCTCTTTTTCTGTATCAGAGATCATATACAATGTATATTCGTATATCTCTGAAAAAAAGGTAAATGTAATATCATTTCATTAACACCATATTCCGACGTATTAATCATTTATCTAATTACACAGGCAAACAATACATAGTAGGTAACTTTGTTTATTTTGCATGGACACTTATATGACCTAATTAATTGAATGAATTTATGCATGATGGTTAGAGGGTCTTTGACACTATGTACCAACTATTGGATCAACCACTATTTTAGACAGGCCAACATCATATATAGATCTAGACAATTATTTGGAACCAAGTACATACGCAAAAGAAAGATTGATTAATACATCAAAAACATTAATTAGAACCATTTATTTAGGTATAAAGTACCAATAAAGGCTTATAAAATGATGACATGTCGATCATTCTATGATATATTTAATTTTCACCGTCTTTAGTGACCGCTTTTTGATTACGATCTTAACATTTGGGAGTGGGTACTCCACATGTTTTATAAACATTTTGGGCATTAGGAGAGTTAATATAAGGCTTCAAGTTAGGATTTTTGAGGTATCCACAAAGACAAGGCTTCTGCTTGTTCAAATTAGCACAACATGCCAAAGAAGGTGGCTGTGATGAAATAATGGCTGGGGCACACGGACTCAGCTCCACGACATTGCATGTCACTGCTTCTATCGACAATAATTCGCCAGGTAAAATGACAAGTATCGCGATAAAAATTATAGCAAAGATGGAACTACCCTTCTTCATATTAGAAATTTTTAAGAAATAAATTTTGAGAAGAAAGAAAAGTAAGTGAAGTGCAGTTTACATGAAAAACATAGTGAATTGGTGTATCAATTTATAGGGAACTAAGGGCCCACAATGCTCTTTTTTTTCAACAAATTTTCAAATCAAAGGGTTTGATTATATTCGAATTCACGTTGCGTAAGTCTTCATTCGGGGGAAGGACTCCCTATTAAAGATTTTTTTATATTCAAGACTCAAAATTGAAACTCTGATTAAGGAAGGTTCAGCTCCCGTATCTTTTTGGTGGTGGTGGTTTGATTTTTAAACATACAAATATATAATATTTCCTTTTTTTCTACTATTATTTTCCGACACTAAACATACAAATAAAGTGATAAACATTTTATTGGATAAATGTATTATTGTTTCATAAAACTTTGTATTGAGTAACTAATGCTAAGAATAAAACATAAAAAATAATTTAACCTTTTGTCGATGGACATTTTTGTCAATGCTAAGATGGTTTCATTTTGTCAATGGACATTTTTTACCTTTTACTTTTGGAAAAAAAAATGTAATTTAACACTTCTTGGTTAGAATTCCTAAGTTCACATAACCAATTTTTATCATATAGTACTAGAAAAAATTTATGAGTCAAGATCCAATCTACATCAACTTGTTTGAATTAATGTACCAAGTTGATGATATAGCTACCCTACATGGCTAGCTGTTACATATGATCAGTTTTTAATTAAATTATCCTTGTGTAGAATGAGAAAACATTATAAAAATTATAGATCTTAATTAACATGTCTTCTGTATTTATTATTACATGATAACTTATTTCTTTATATATAAATATATCAATAATTGGGAAAGTAGTTAGAATTGAAAGATCACATGGTATGTCTCATGTATAATGGAAATGATGATGGTAGGTAAAAATAATTGATGAAGGAATTACCTTTCTGATTTAGGGTGAGTTTCCATTTTTTGATATTGGAGCACAACATATATGAAGATTTTTTTTTGGGTAATGCTAAATGGCCAGAAAGACAAAAAGACTATAATATCCTTATTTCAATTTTTGCATTTATTCCATCATATTTTTCCCTCCAAAACAAAAGTAACTTTTTTCTATTTCCCAAACTCCTTGAACTACTAAAATACAAACTTTTTGGCTACCAAGGGAAATACAAATGTTTTTGTGTATATTTATGTGTGTATATTTCATTCGATTTATTTTTTTTAAAAATATTGTTCAGTTAATTAAAAAAATTGTAGTTTTGTTTTTATACATTAATATTTTAATTTCGTTTTTATACATTAATATTGTTTTCATTACTTTACCATACAAATTATGTTCTACATACACACACATATATATATATATATATATATATATAACCTACACTCCTTCCTCTATCCCTTCCCGAACTCAATTATGTACACAATGTATCAATGCATACCTTTGGAGAAAAAAATCGCTTAAAATAAATCTCTTTATTGAAGAAGAAAATTAAATTTCTCATTAATAATAACTACAAATGACTATCTTTTCTACTTAAGATTATACTTAATTATTTTGTAATACAAATTTAGTAAAACATAGTAATTAAGCGTAGATTTTCTT
>JAJOOS010021123.1:0-11844 GCA_029582725.1 Solanum chiquidenum
TAATGCCTCCATATCTATAAGGAAAACAGAACCGCCGCTAATTCAAGATCATGGGTAGGATAATTCTTCTCATGGACTTTAAGTTGCCTTGAAGCATAGGCAATAACCTTACCATTTTGCATAACCACACATCCCAACCCAACTCTAGAGGCATCACAATACATCACAAAACCATTTGTACCCTCTGGTAAGGTCAACACCGGAGCGAAAGTAAGTCTATCTTTCTATTCTTGGAAAATTTTCTCACAAGCTTCCGTCCACACAAACTTAGACTTCTTTTGAGTCAAAGTCGTCATTGGAGAAGCAATGGAGGAAAACCCCTCAACAAACCTCCTATAGTAACTGGCCAAACCAAAAAAGCTTCTAATGTCGAATGGAGTTAGAGGTCTAGGCCAATTTTTTACCGCATCTGTCTTCTTTGGATCTACCTCAATACCCTCACTTGACACAATATGACCAAGGAAAGTTACGGACCTTAACCAAAATTTACACTTGCTAAACTTTGCAAAAAGTTGTTGGTCCTTAAGAACTTGCAACACAATTCTCAAATGGTCCACATGTTCATTCTTACTCCTTGAATAGATCAAGATATCATCCATAAACACAATCACAAACAAGTCTAGGTATTGCCTAAACACTCTATTCATCAAGTCCATGAACGCCACCAGAGCATTACTCAACCCAAACTACATTACCACAAAATCATAGTGACCATACCGAGTTTTAAAGGTCGTCTTTGAAATATCATCCCCTCTAACCCTCAATTGTTTATAACCCGAACGAAGATCAATCTTAGAGAAATATCTAGCCCCTTGAAGTTGGTCAAACAAGTCATCTATCATTGGGAGAGGATACTTATTCTTGATGGTCACTTTATTCAGTTAACGCTAATCGATGCACATTCTAAGAGACCCATCCTTTTTTCTAACAAACAACACCAAAGCACCCCATGGAGAGATACTCGGTCGAATGAAGCCCTTATCTAGTAAATCCTTTAATTGCTCTTTCAACTCGGCCGGAGCCATTCTATAAGGAGTAATAGAGATAGGTTGTGTATTCGGCAAAAGGTCAATACCAAAATCTATTTCCCGCTCGGGAGGAATACCTAATAAATCATTAGGAAAAACGTCTGGGAACTTATTCACTACCGGAACTGACTCTAGAGAAGGGGTTTCGGATTAAACATCCCTCACCCTAACAAGATGGTAAATACACCCTTTGGAGATTATCTTCCTAGCTTTAAGACAAGAGACGAATTGACCCCCTAGGGATAAAATTTCCCCCCTTCCACTCTAAGATTGGCTCATTTGGGAAATGGAATCTAGCCACCCGAGTCTTATAACCTATAGAGGCATAACATGCATGCGACCAATCCATACCCAAAATCACATCAAAGTCTAACATCTCTAACTCTACAAAATCCACCAAAGTAACTCTATGGGATAAGGCTATAGACTCTGTTAGCCACCACTGAGTCACCAACCGAGGTAGAGACCGAAAAAGGTTCTACTAACACTTTAGGGAGTTTTTCAAACTTCATGGCCACATAGGGTGTCACAAAGGACAAAGTAGCACCAGGATCTAACAAGGCATACACATCAATAAGAAAGACTTGTAACATACCGGTAACCACATCCGGGGAGCTCTCTTGGTCACCTCGAGATTGAAGAGCATAAAAGTGGTTTTGCTTTGGAGCATTGGAGTTCGAACCGCTTGGAGGAGCTTGTTTATTTTATCTTCCCTTAACCTTGAGCATCGGACAATCTATCATCTTGTGGCCAATATTCCCACAACTAAAACACCCATTGGTGCAAACTAGGCACTTGCCATCATGCTTTCTTACACATTTTGCACAATTTGGCCTAGCCATATAAGAACCACCACTATTACCCCCTTGAGGTTTAGTCTGGAAACCCTATCCTTGTTGACCCTTGGAGCACTAGAGGAGCCGTTGTTGGAAAACCTTTGTCTAAGCCTTGGTCGACCTTGTCCATCAGACCTAGCATTGGAGAAGTTCCCATCACCGGTTCTAGCTCTTGTCACCTCTCTATTTTTTTCCTTAAGTTTTGACTCCTCAATTTGTTGAGCGTATACCATAAACCTTGAGATATCCATGTCATGGTGGAACATTGCCGTACGACATTCTTTTTCCACCAAGTCAGACACACCCGTCAAAAACCTACTTATCTTATCCCTCGAATCTACCACCATGGTTGGAGCATACTTGGACAATTGAGTGAACTTTAGGGCATACTCCTTCACTCTCATACTCCCATGAAGAAGGTTGATGAATTCTTCAACCTTAGCTTCCCGCAACTCTCAGGGGAAGAATTATCAAGAAATGCCAATTTGAACTATTCCCATTCAGCCGGGCCCGCTCCTACGCATCTTCCACTCTTTCGTTGATTATACCATACTTGAGAAACACCCATTAGTTGGTAAGCGGCTAACTATGCCTTCTCTTACAAATATACTTAGAAAAAACATTATAAACCTCGTCGATAAACCTTTGGGGATTCTCTTCCACTTTGGAGCCATAAAATTCGAGAGGGTTCATTCAAGAAAAATCCCTAACACTTGAAGCAGCCGAATTCACATTATGATTCACATCAGTCACAACATCTCTATTGGCCTGAGCCGTCACAGGTTGAGCTTCAGTCGTCAAAGTTTGGGCCAACATTTGAAAAACCGACCTAACCTCACATTTGACATAGTTGAAGGGTCAATCGGGTCTTGAGGAGCTTCTTGATTCACATTATCCTCTTCCATCCTTCTAGCATTAGCCCTTCTTGTATTCATATCCTGAAGACACAAGAGAAGGATAAGGAAAGATAAATCTTCTAGAGTTAAACTCTAAGGCACGACTTAAGAGTAATGAAAAAGTGAAATTTCCTAAACATCTTGTAGCCTCTCATTCATAAGTGTGGCGCGCTTCACACTCATGAACAAAACTCTACTAGACGTGGCTTATGAGACATCATCCTAGAATCATTCTAAACCTCGTGATGTAATTACCAAGTTTGTCACGACCCAAGGTACCCCCTAGATGTAACAATGCACATAGAACCCCAAAAGGCCCCATGTAAGCCACTTAGCATATCATAACATAAAGAATTAGAACAATAAGAGTAAAAACACATTTCAAATCAAATCTAAAAATTTCATAAAAACAAAGCGGAAGTCTAGACTTGTCTCAATATAACCATCAACAAAATACTTGAATCAAATAGGGTAACAGCCAATACAACATAGTCCAAAAAGGAAATACAAAAAATGAATCCTAAAAGATAATATCCATCCTTGAATCTTGAGGACTCACTAACAAGCTAGGAGAATAAGCAATCCAAGCTTTAGCCACAATGATGACCACCGTGAGAACCGGACCCTACACTTGGGGATAATGTAGGAAAAGCATGGGTTAGTACAAAAATACACTAAGTGTGATAAACATGCATAAAAACATTGAAAACATGATAAAAGGTACATTTTAGTTGAATTCATGCAATTTACTAAGTTAAAACATCACTTTGAAGATAATGGAAAAGCATAAGTCATAAGCATATTCATTACATAGATCATCATCACATAAAAGGAACATATCATAAATACCCTGAAAGCATACTTATGCAATGCATGAATAAGACCCCATAATCTCATCCATACTAAGTAAAGCTTTTTAAGTAACCATAGTTCATATTTCATATTCTTGTTCATATTGTTATTGTCATAGTGGGGAATAAGCCTTAACCGACATAGACCATGTGAGCTTAACATGGAATTAGGTGTCTACCCCACACTGAAAAGGGGTTGTCCTACTTGCCTAAGGTAGAACCATACTCTTAGCTTAGGTGGATCCACTATCTAAATACTTATGGGGGCACATAGTTTATGGGAAAAAGAGATTGCTACAAGAAACCCGGACTCAACTAAGGTAGAAGGTTTCCATCTCATGAGATACATACTTTTGGAACCCGGACTCAACTAAGGTAGAAGGAACCCATTTGGAATGTCGGACTCAACTAGTGTAAAAGCTTTCGTTGGGAAGCCGGACTCAACTAGCGTAAAAGCTTCCATCTCATATTCAATATCCACTCGGTGCTAAGCATTAATTCCCTTTGAGTTCATATTAAGTCTTGACTTATGTTCATATTCATGGAATAATGTCTTGACACTCAATCCAACATTACTCATAATATAGATCATTAGATCATGCGTGATAATAACCTTTCACCGTCCATGTCTACATATAGATTCAATAGGTGAGAAAGCCTTTCAACCTTATAATCATCATATTGTGAGGAAATCTTTCACATCATATCATAGTCATACAAAAGTGTGTATATGAGAGTAACCTTTCAACAACATAACAACTAGATCATAATCATATTCACTTTACTCTCAAACTATTCTTAATGCATATACTAAACTTCATGAATCATGCATAATATCATACTTTGCCTTTCTATGATCAAATATCATATTTAATCAACACATAGACTTCACTACATTATACATGGATATAATCATAATTCAAGTAACCCAATTACTACATGGATAATCTCATAACATTCTTGTATAATCAACAAACCCATATTACAAGATCATAATTGAGTAATATGGGGGTTTCATGGGTTCTTGGGGATTTCAACATAAAAAACATAACAAATCATCAATTCAATCATAACGTAAAGTAATTCAAGCATTAGAATCATTTTTCAAAGGAACCTAGGACTTTGGAATCAAACTCTAACTTTTGGGGAGTTCTATATTTGAAATTGGGGTTTTGAAGGGACTCCATGGATGAAATCTATCCATAGATTAAGGACTACAATATCTTAGCAACGAAATCCAATGAAATTAAGTAGAAGACCTTTCCCCTTGAACCCTAGCTCCAACTTCTTTCTTCTTCTTCCTTGAAATTCTAGAGACAGAATTTTCGGAGAGGAGATGAACTTTAAGAATTATTTGGGTGTTTGGAAACTATTACTTAGTTTAGGTGAATTTGACTTAAATGACTTATATAGTGACCCTAAACTTACCCAAAACGACTTCACTTTGATTGTACTTAAAACCAGAATTTCCCAAAACACCCCTCACTTAAAGTGAGTTATCGAGGTGCCATGAGGGTCTCCACGAGCCGTGGTCATGACCATGAGCCATGGTCCCTCTAGTAGACTTGAGGCAGTGGCTAGGCAACTTGTGACTTTAGCCCACAAGCCCAAGGCAACCTCACGAGGTGCTCCACAAGTTGTGGTCCCTCTCGTGGGCCTTGAGGCAGTGGCTTGCCACTTTCCTTCCACCCTCACACACCCAACTCTCCTCCATGAGCCTTCCCATGAGTCATGGTCTTCACCACGAGCCGTGAAGTGGCTCGTGAAGAGGAGCTTGTTTTTGGGTAGATTTTGGGGAGCCCACTGCCTAGTCCACCACAGACCACACCACATTCTGTAGTCCCTACCACGAGTCATGGTGGTGGTCGTGGTCACTTGGGAAGTGTATATGGGAGAGTGGACTACCTTGGTCCTCTCCCTTGGCCCTTGCCCACCTCCTTGACTCAAACCCTCACGTTTATCTCTAATTTAGCCTACTCATTTTTGGGTTGATACATTAGTCATATTGTTTCAATTAAGGGTATTGAGGTCGATCCTAAGAAGACGGATGCGGTCAAGAGTTGGCCTAGACCTCTTACACCTTTGGACATTACAAGTTTCTTGGGTTTAGCCAGTTATTATTGAAGGTTTGTTGAGGGGTTTTCTTCCATTTCCTCTCCTTTGACTCAAAAGAAGGCCAAGTTCGTATGGTCCAAATTATGTGAGAAGAGTTTTCAAGAGTTGAAAGATAGAGTTACTTCCGCCTCGGTTTTTCTTTACCAAAAAGGATGGATGGTTTTGTGGTATATTGTGATGCCTCGAGAATTAGGTTGGGATGTGTGCTTATGAAAAATGGGGAAGTTATTGGCTCTGCTTCAAGGCAACTTAAGGTTCATGAAAGAATTATCCGACCCATGATCTTGAATTAGCGGCGGTGGTTTTTGCCTTAAATATTTGGAGGCATTATTTTTATGGTGTGCATGTAGATGTGTTTACCGACCACAATAGCCTACAATATGTGTTTAATCAGAAAGATTTGAATCTTTTCCAAAGACGGTGGCTTAAGTTATTAAAAGATTATGATGTGAGAGTTCTCTATCAATCCGGTAAGTTGAATGTAGCAGCGGATGCTCTTAGATGATTATCAATGGGTATTGTAGCCCATATAAAAGTGAATAAGAAGAATTGGTACGAGATGTACATAGATTGGCCTGATTGGGTGTTCAATTAGTTTATTCCATTAAGGTTAGTGTTGTGGTTCATAATGGGTCTGAATCGTCTTATGTGACAGATGTGAAGGCCAAGCAAGGTCTTGATCTAGTCTTGGTAGAATTTAAAGAAGAAGTATTTAGAAAGTCCGTAGAGGCTTTCTCCCAAGGGGGAGATGGTGTACTTAGATATCGAGGTCGCTTATATGTTTTGAATGTTGATGACTTAAGGGAATAGATCTTGATAGAAGCCCATAGTTCTCGGTATTCCATTCACCCAAGATCCACCAAGATGTACTGTGACTTGCGGGAGGTCAATTGGTGGAATGGGATGAAGAAGGATATTGCGGAATTTGTGGTTAAGTGTCCAAATTGCCAACAAGTGAAGGTTGAGCATCTGAAACCAAGAGGTTTATCCCAAGACATTAGCATTCCTACTGGGAAGTGGGAAGACTTGAATATGGACTTCATAATAGGGTTGCCACATACTCGGTGGCAATATAATTTGATTTGGGTCATAGTAGACCGAATGAATCAGCCCATTTCATTCCCGTCAAGGTATCGTATTTGGTAGAAGATTATGAGAAGTTATATTTGACAGAAATGGTAAGGTTGCATGGAGTACCCTTGTCCATTATCTCCGATAGAGGTACTCAGTTTACTTCTCAGTTTTGGAAGTCATTCCAAAAGGGTTTTAGCACTAAAGTAAAGCTTAGCATGGCCTTTCATCCATAATCCAACGGGCAAGCAGAGAGAACTATCCAAACTTTGGAAGACATGTTGAGAGTATGTTTCATCAATTTCAAAGAAATTGGGATGATCACTTGCCATTGATTGAGTTTGCTTATAATAATAACTACCATTCTAGTATTGGTATGTCTCTCTTTGAGGATCTTTATGGTAGGAGGTGTAGATCTCCTATAGGTTGGTTTGAGGTGGGTGAAATTGACTTGATAGGACCTGAGTTAGTTCATGAGGCTATGGAGAAGGTCTGACTTATTAGAGAGCGGTTGAGAACTGCCCAAAGTCGACAAAAGTCCTATGCTGATGTTAGAAGAAGAGATCTTGAGTTTGATGTTCCTGATTGGGTTTACTTGAAAATCTCACCCATAAATGATGTAATGAGGTTTGGTAAGAAAGGGAAGCTTAGTCTCCATTTTGTAGGCCCATATAAGATCTTGAGACATGTTGGTAAGGTTGTTTATGAACTCGAGTTGCCTAATGAGTTGGCATCAGTGCATTCGGTTTTCCATGTCTCTATGTTGAAAAAAAGTGTGTAGGATATCTGACATCTATAGTTCCCTTAGAAGGTTTGGGAGTTGATGAAAGTTTTTCTTATGAGAATGTTCTACTTGAGATCTTACACCGGCAAGTTAAGAAGTTGAGAAACAAAGAAGTTGCTTCTGTGAAAGTATTGTGGAGGAATCATTTAGTTGAGGGTGCTACTTGGGAGGCCGAGGCCAATATGATGTCCCGATATCCTCATCTCTTTCCTTTCACTCCTACTCTATCTTGAGGTAATGAGTTCCTCCTGGTTTGCTCTTTGTTTGAAGTCATGTGTGTTTTAGACATTCCCATGTTTTCCTTATTTTATGCATGTTAATGAAAACTTGTGTTTTGAAAGAAAATAAGTTATGTGATTTATTTTCCTCATGTTGTAGTGCATCGTGTATGAGTTGCCTATAGACTTCATGAGATGAATTAATGAACATGCGTTAGCTTGGAGTTGAGAATTCCTCCTTGGATATATGTTTTGAGTATAGATTGCATATAGGCTTCATGAGATTGTGTTGAGAATGCTTTTAGCTTGGAGATGGTAGTTCCTCCTTGAACATGAGAAATGTTGAAATTTCTTGCATACTGGGTTGCTAGGTCTAGTTCCTACTTGACATGATGATATGAGCATGTTAGCTTGGAGTTGATGTTTCCTCCTCGGATGTTAGCTTGGAGTTGATATTTTTCCCTCCTCGGATATGTGCATTTAGAAATTTGGCATTCATGTTGGGCTGATCGGAGTTAGTTTCACCCTTCTTAGTATGTTTTGACAACGTTTTAGCTTGGAGTCGATAGTTCCTCCTTAGTTATATGCATTTAGATGAAGTTGCATTGTAGGTTGGGTTGTTCGTTGCTCTCCTTCTCTTTTGTATTAACTTGAATCTCATCCGAGGACCAATGACACCAAGGGGGAGATATTGTAACACCTCAAATTCGAGAGAGGGCCAATAGCATGTTAGAACTCCAAGGTGTCATCCCACCAAGGCCAACCACGGCCCGTGGATGGGACCACGGACCGTAGGTGGGTCCGTGGATAGGCACCAAGGGAATTGGGTTAGACAGAAACCACGCCAGGACCCACAATCCATCAATGGGTCCACGAATCGTGGCTAGGGGAACCGTAGGTCGGCCAAAAGTCTCTAAAGTTACTCACGCTTGACCAGGATGGACCGTTGGTCAGTCCAGGTTCATCAATGAAGTCTCGTGGGTCGTGGGCTGGCAGGTTTAGTTGAGGGCACATGGGTCTTTTCCAGTTTTAATTAAATCAATGTGAGGTAGTTTTACCTAAGTATATGACCTCATATATAAGTGATTTTAACCCCAAAACTCACCCATTCAAGTTATTATTTCCAAAACCCAAAAGAAATCCTAAAGTTTTCCTATCAAATATTTCTCTCTCTAGAACTTAAAGAAGAAGAAAGAGTTGGAGCTAGGATCAAGGTCAAGTCTCCATTCCTCAAGCATTTGTGGGCTTTGTTATCAAGGTATGATGGCTTTTCATCCATGGAATTCTTTCTTCCATGGAGTCCCTAAGATCCCCAATTGAAAAGATGAAATTCCCCAATTCGAGTTAGGGTTTTCTTCTAATGTTGTGGGTATTGATGAATGTTGATCCAATTGATTGGGTTATGATTGTTTATATTTGAATTTATAGAAATACATGTTTTTAGGATGAATTTATATGTACCCATGCCTAACCCATCTGTAAAAAGATGAAATTTAGTGTAAATGGATTTTATGTTATGAAAGGAGAATTTATGGATTTATATGCACTCTATCTAGGATTGATGATATACATTAGAATTGAAGCTTATATGATGAAATATGATTAGAATTGCTTGAGATTGAAGCATATATGATGATTATGAGATGTAGGGCTTTGAAAGTAAAGTTTATATTGTGAATTGATGATTTAGATGTGATTGTTGTGGAAGACATAGTTCTCATATAAATTGCTTATGTATGAATGTGAAGAATTCTAGGTTGAAAGGCTTGCTCACCTAAAATTAATCAAAGAACTTAAGAATCATGATAATAAGACCTAGCTTGGATTGGTAATGTGATACCTTCCATGTATAGCTTGGATTGGTAATTTGATGGCATTCATGGATAGCTTGGATTGGTAATGTGATGCCTCCATGGGTAGCTTGAGATTGTAAGTAGATGATGCCATCACATGGTAGCTTGAGTTGGTAAGTAGATTATGTCATCTCATGGTAGCGTGAATTGGTAAAGAGATGGTACCATTTCATGGTAGCTTGAATTGGTAAGGAGATGATACAATTTCATGGTAGCTTGGATTGGTGAGAAGATGACACCTTCCTTGGTAGTTTGGATTGGCATAATGATGTTCTCTTCCATGGACAATAACTTAGCTTGGAATGGCAAGATGATGTGCCTTCCATGGATAATGAGAACAACTAAGAATTGACTACTTCTCACATTAAGGTTAGCATAGTTATGATGAAGCAAGGTTATTTCAAGGAAGTATCGTAAGAATGGTTTAAGATGAGATTCACTTGTGTTGATTATGGTTTATGCTTATGTTGCTTAACTCTTATGCTTATGTTGATGTTTATGCAGGCTATCATATTTAGTACATGTTTGTACTAACGCATACTCTTGCCTACATTTCTTATCCAAATGTAGAGTCCAGAGATCTTGACTCTCAACCCCGTGGCTAGGACCTCAGTAGAGGGAAGACTTGAAGATTGGTGAGTCCTCATAGCATTCGAGGATTTAGCGACAATTTGCTCTTATGTTCTTTCATTTTAAGTTTTGAACATTGTTGTATGGTTGTGTCCCAAGATATTTATGTTTTAGATGGTTTAAGACAAAGTGGAATAAACTTTCGCTTTTGGTTATGAAACTTTGGTGTTGTTTAAAATGTTTTAAATTTCTGCTCATTTCTATTATCTTATATTATGAAAGCTAAGTGGCTTGGATGAGGCCTCTCGGGATCTTGTACGCCTTGTCACATCTAGGGGGTACACATGGTGCGACATGTGGCTTGAGTTACTAAAGGATTACAACTTGAGTGTCCTTTATCATCTCAGTAAGGTGAATGTGGTGGCAGATGCTCTTAGTCGGTTATCGATGGGTAGTGTTGCAGATGGTGAGGATGATTAGAAGGGATTGGTTCTGATGTTCATAGCCTTGTCCAATTGGGTGTCCGGTTGGTTGATTCTAATAAAGGTGGTATAGTTGTTCATAATGGTTTACAATTGTGTTTTGTATTGGATGTGAAGTCTAAGAAAGATCTTGATCAGGTATTAGTTTACTTGAAGAAGTCAGTTTCTGAAAAAGCTGTTGAGGCTTTCTCCTAAGAGGGAGATGGTGTCCTTTGATATCAAGGTCGATTATGTGTTCCAAATGTTGATGAGTTAAGGCATTAGATTATGACGGAAGCCTATATTTCTCGGTATTCTATTCACTCGGGAGACGCTAAGATGTACCATGATTTGCGAGAAGTCTATTGGTGGAATGGGATGAAGAAAGATATTGTAGAATTTGTGGCTAAATGTCTGAATTGTTAACAAGTAAAAGTTGAGCGTCAGAAACTGTGTAGTTTGGCTTAAGACATTAGTATTCCTACATAGAAGTGGGAAGATTTGAATATGGGCTTCATTACGGGTTTACCTTGCACTCATTAATAATTTGATTTGATTTGGATTATTATGGTCTGAATGATGAAATATACTCACTTTCTTCCCGTTAAGACTTCATTCTCATATGAGGATTATGCCAATCTTTACATAAGGGAAATGGTAAGGTTGCACTGATTTCCTTTGTCCATCATCTCTGATTGTGGTACTCAGTTTACGTCTCAATTTTGAAAGTTGCTTCTGAAAGGTCTTGATAGTCAAGTGAAACTTAGCGCACCTTTTCATCCTCAGACCAATGGACAAGCCAAGGGTACTGTTTATACTTTGGAAGATATGTTGAGAGCTTGTGTGATTGATTTCAAGGGTAATTTTGATGATCACTTGCCTTAGACTGATTTTGATTAGAATAATAACTATCATTCAAGAATTGGGCTGGCACTATTTAAGGCTCTTTATGGTAGGGATACAGGTCTTCTATTGGTTGGTTTGAGGTTGGTGAGGTTGCGTGGATAGGGCCCGAGTTGGTACATGAGGCTATGGAAATGGTTCAACTTATTCTTGAGAGGTTGAAAATGACTCAAAGTCGACAAAAGTCTTATTCTAATTTTAGAAGAAGAGAACTAAAATTTGATGTTGATGATTGAGTCTACTTAACAATTTCACCCA
>JAJOOS010021126.1:0-10368 GCA_029582725.1 Solanum chiquidenum
AGAAGAATAATAATCCCAGAAATTCAACTTGAACTGCAATACCAAAATCTTCAAAACGAACTTAGGAAATTAAGAATTGCTAAAGTTGCAAGTTAATCTCCCAAGTCAAGAACTAGAATAGAATAATAATGTATAACCCCTAAAAACGAGGTTTACATGCCCTATTTATAGAAAACAAATCCTAAATTAAAAAGGAAACAAAATAAGGAAAGTTTCGTTCAGGCACGCGTCTTCAATTCACGAGACTAACTCACGGACCGTCAATGGATCTACGGTCCGTGAGTCCCTTCCGTTAGCCCAGCCTTGGAAAATATTTCAGCTTCAAAAATCCAGCTTCTCTGAAGCAAACGACGGATGTACAGTACGGACCGTAGATCGATCTACGGTCCGTCAATCCTCCTCCGTAGCTCCTTACTTGGAATCTTCAAAAATCAGGTACTGGAACCCTCGCAATATCAATCTATGGATCAATAGTACGGTTCGTAGATCAATCTACGGACCGTCAATGAGCGTTATGGTTCCACACTTGTCAGATTTCCCTGATTTGCCTTTTATGCTTTGGCTGCTGATCTACGACAATCATCTACGGAGCGTCAATGGACCTACGGTCCGTCGATCACCTCCGTAGATTCCCTTTTCTGCACTTCTTTCAGCTGTCTCTCTAATTCCGCGCCTGAACATCTTTCCTACAAAATATGATAAAAACACATAAAAACCAATATGAAAAGGCCCTAGACACAAACAACTTGTAGGTGAAATGTATTAAAATACCGTAGATTTACGGTATATCAACTAATGCTTTAAACATTGAGATTTTGTGAGTCTTTTTAAGTGCTTTTCAGTAGATTTGATTGTGTTTTGTAGGAAAACATGTTTTGGCAACTTAGGTAGATAAGACAGTATTGGTAGTATTGTTTTGACCATCTACGAGCCGCTATGGACTCGTAGATGGGAGACTTAAAGATTGAGTTTCAGTATGAGGTTTGGAGGCTCACGAAGAGACAGTACAAACCGTACTCTGGTTTACGAGCCATAGATCACTAGTCGTAGATGAAATATCGAAAAAAAGAAGTCTTAGGTTTGGAGAGTACGAGTCATCAGTACAAGTCGTACACCGATGCACGAGTAGTAGACTCAGAGTCAGAGAATGAAGTACTAAAGTTTTGAAGAAATGAACTCCCAAACCATGAAGGCATCATAGAAGTCGTAGATTTTTATATGGGTTGTACATGGATGATCGTAGATGAGAGTTAGAGAGTTGGAAATAAAGGGCTCAGACCCCTCACTGGATAGGAAAGACCATAATCAGGTCTACGGACCATAATTCTCACCTATAGAAAATGTCGAGAAGATGGATTATTCACTACCATCCATGAGAGGACTCCAAGACCCATACAAAGGATTACGGTCCGTACATTGGAGTATTAGAAGCTACCGATACCTGTTTTCCTAGATTAGTTTGGTTTAGTTAATAGACGTCTATATTTACTTTAGGGTTAATTTTAAATTATTATGTTCTTTTTGGAGTTTGAGAATTAATAGTCAATCACTGTTGCTTTAATATTTGAATTTTTGGGATTTTAATTATACTTTTGATCATTGATTCTTGTTTTGCAATACAATTAGAGATTTTAGAGTTTAAATATTCAAATTGTAAGTTCATGATTTCTCTTACCCAAACTATTATGAATTGTGATCAAACAACTATGAATAGTTAATTCCACATCTAGGATTGTGGTAACCATGAAAAATTAAATATGTAGACCTAATAAATAATAATTCTTGAATAATGTGCATGCATATATTATTTTACCCTTCACTTTGATTGCTTTCTAATGGTTGCAAACGTTAAAACTCACCTTATTTCTACTCACCAGACCAAGGAGGTAACGAATGAGAAAAAATAATATACAACGAAGATTTGAGGCTATCAAAGCTCATCTAATATCTTGAACAGACTAAGGGATAGCTAATTTGAGATCAAAGGTAAGGATTAGGAAAGCATACATCCGTAGACGGACCAAGTTGTGTAGTGAAATACACTTATTTAGGTGACCATCCACTTAGGTGATAAATAAATTACCGATCTTCCATGTTACACACTAGACAATGTTACTACTATAAGGTTCTATTGAGTTAAGGATTCATGGGGAACACTAATACCCTACTTTTGTCTTTTATTTATTTCAAACACGTTAATGTGTTACTTTGATATTTGTTACTTGCAATCATTACAATCAAATACTTTAATACAACCCCCTCCCCTTACGGAATTGATTGAGATGACTTCTAATTGGGGATTTGATGATATCATAAGGTCCAAGATATGTTTTATCATAGTTTTGCACTATTAATTTGTGTTAGGAAGATTTTGAACGAGTTTCAAAGGTCCATTTTGACAGATTGCACATGAATAAAATCACCTCATTTTTCCTTGCTCATTGACGTTAGATCCACAATTGACTTAATTACTACAATTCTAACAAGATGTCGCAAGTCGATAAACCACTGCTTAATTACTACAATATGTTTTATTCTCATTTTGGGAACTTGAAATAATGTTATATTTGTAACCTTGCTTAAAATAATTGTCATCGTAATTTAATATTTTGTATGGGGGTATTTGCGTAATGTTTTAATTAGAAATATGTATAGTTTTAAAAAGGAGGTGAAGTGTATATATATATATATAGGTGTATATGTATGCAATTGGGCAGCACACAATTATTTGGGCAGCCAACTTTTAGGGGCAGCTGTGTATATGATAAGCACCTCTTGTGTTACTATATTTTGACACCTCCTCTTAGGAAATTCGTCTCAGCTGAAATATAAGTCCAATAAAACATTATCTAACCTGTTGTTCTTCAAGATCACAAGAGAAAATTCTTGGTCCTTTCGGCTGGAAATTGAGTTACACTCTTCTCTTTGGTAAGTTGTAAACCTGTTTTTGAGCTGGGTAGCGTTTAGTAGATTAAGCATATATCGTTTTGTAGAACTTTGTTTACTGTGAATAAATATGATTTGGAAAGATAATTCGTATATGTACAAATCTTATGTTGATGTTAAACTCTAATTTGGTTGTTATGGATTCGAAATATGGGACGCATCATAGGACAAGTTTTGTCTAGATTCTGAAGTTTGAAATCCTGTATGGACAACTATTAGTCTTTTGAATATATCTTTTGATCCAAAATATATTTTGCGGTGATTCTTGGTTTTTTGCAACCTTAAGAGAGGTACCTACATCTTTCATGAAGAGTATACAGTCCAGTTTGGCCGTTTGCCATTTCAAATCTTAGTTGCGACATGAGGTACTAGGATGGCCAGAATTTACTGTTCTGGGAGCATAGTCGTATTTGTACAGGCTAGGCTTACTTGTCAGGATAACCCTATTTTTACGTCACCATTATTGAGCTTCTAGAAAGTAAATAAGTTATTGAATTCATTTTTTAAGGTTGTATATCCTTGTATACAAGTTCAAGACTTTGATACGCTGCTTGGTCTACGGTTTGACTCGTGGAGTTTTGTTGGACTGTTTGTGTGCTAAAGAACTGAGGTTTGTGTATAAACTTATACTTGTACTCTTTTTACCTGCTGGTATATCTGAAAGTTTACTTTGGTACCTTGGTTACCTCTTGTCACTTTGCATTGTCGTATTGGTATTCTTTAATACATTAAAGACGCTTGTGTAACTCGCCCACTTGTACGGATTATTTGATCACTTAGCACTCTTGTTGGGACCTTGTCCTTCTTGTGGCTGTGACTTTGTCACTCTTGGCATGCCTCTTGGTTTGGATCATTTGCCATCTTGACTCTGGAGTTTTAGTTCGTCTTAAGAATGGAAGTTGTCCATTTTAAGTACGAACTAGGAAGCCATTTTTAATATGGTTCTTGGTTCTCTTGATTATTGGGTTTTGACCCTTCTTGATGTAGGGCGTTGATCCTTCTTGATACCTGCTCGTGCTTAGTGTGACAACATGATGTATATATTGGGTGAGCCTTGTTATTGAATCTCTTGAAAAGTTGTGCTAGGAGAATTCTTGACATTTGGACCTTTAAATATTGAACTTGATACTCCTTGTATATTGTTTACTTGATTTATTGATTTTGTTTCGATCGGGCTGCCCTTGACTTGAGAATGATAACTTGTTGAATTTGAGGGCTCCAAACCTATAGTTTTTACACCACTAAACTATATGCTTAGCGATAGTTGTTTCTATCGTAGATGTTGTTCACGATGATGCTTGAAGTTGGCCATTGAAGATGGAGATTTTGAAAGCCTTAAGGAAGATCACATTTGCATATAGGCATATATAGTTTGTACAAACCTTGGGACTTGTACATGATCTTTGTGTTGTATATTTACATCAATTTTGAGGGCTGATTTGGTCATTTCACCATGGGTTGTAATATAAGTATGGTTATACGTTTTTATCTTTTTGAGGTGTGTAAACCCAAGCCTTGTAATATACTAGTTTGCTATATGCCTGGAAAGTTGTGTGAAGCATGAGCCGGCTGATTTCGGTACTCGGAAGCTTGTGATATTCTTGTTATTTCACCCTCGAGTGTGAGGTTAATATATGCATGAAGCTCTGGTCGGTTAGTTGCTTAATATTCTTTTTTAGTTGGAGTTCGTTATAAATCTAATCCTTCTACTAGATTAAAATCAGTATGCCCTCATTAATCGGTTTTGAATGTCGCAAGTACTTAATTACATTTCTTGTTTAAGTAGTGGTATCGTTTTAAAAGGGTCGCTACAAGGAAACTGAGATTTCCAAGATAGCCTTCAAGCTAAGTTTTTGAGCACTAATCTCAAATCACATAAGAAGTTATTTTTGAAACATTTGAGCTAATTATATTTTTGGGAGTAGTATTGAGCACCGATGTGGGGATGCGAGTTTCATATTAACTCAAGTCTTCATGAAAACCATGTGGCCATCATGGGTAGAAAAGGGTCATACTTTTTAGATGAATCATTTTCACAATAGACTAGTGGATCCATTAGGCAGTTCAGGTCCTATACTCTAGCAAGGTTAGGATGGTCGGGCAGCGTGGGCCGAGTAACGCTGTATCATCACAATAATTATTAAGTGACGGTTGTCGGTTAGAGAAACTCCCACAGTAGTAATTGCATCGTTCCTCAAAGAGTTCTGCTTAGTATGGATGGGGGTATGGGACTTCATTCATGCATTTCTCAAGTAGACTTTGAGAGGAAGCATGGTATGTCTTTTATTATGATTATGAGTTAACATAAGTTTATTTTGTATTTTTATATAAATCTCAGAGTTATTTGTATCTTTGCATACACACAGAGTTGACATCATGTTTTATACAGCTTTTCTTTATATTGCACTTGTTTTAAACTGCTTTATATTGATATGAGTTCAGTTATGTTGAGTTAAGTAGAACCAGGTAAGTTCATCAGATTCTTTCAAGCCTATGTTTCCTTTTTATCAAAGTTCAAGCTTATGTTTATGCTTTAGATTTCCCCTTACATGCTCGTACATTCCACGTACTGAGTCATTTGGCCTGCATCTTTTCATGATGCAGACACAGGTATTCAGGTTCATCAACAGGAGCTTCGTTGATACATCCGAGAGTTCGAGTTAGCTATGGTGAGCCTCCTTGTTTCCGGAGGATTTCATTTACCTTTTAGTTTAGTTAAGATGTCGTGGGTCTTGTCCCAACTTTCATATTTATCAGTTAGAGGCTTCATAGATAGTCAATATAGTTGAGAAGTCTGTATCATTTATTTTATTAAATGTTTTAAAAACATAAGTTGCCTATTTTATGGCGAGTTGAATATATTATATTATTTAGAGTTTTGTTTTGAGCTAAAGCTTAGTATTTAAGTTTTATAAACATTTATTTCAGTTTTTACGCTTTGTATGCTTGAATCAGTTTTCCGCTTGTAGTCAGCCAGGATGAGGGTTCGCTTGGGGACCAGCAATGGTCTTCGAGTGCCGGCCACTCCAGGGTGTAGGCTCGGGTGACAGATCAGTGATCGCCGATTCGAATTCAAGGGTGAGCCAGTTCTTTTGGGCTGCCTTGAGTTCTCATTTTGTCTAGTCCATCATATTCGGACATAGACTAGTTCTTTAGATGATTTTATCGTTTAGACTTATGGATCTTGTTAGAGTTTTGGTACATTGACTTTCAGGTTCTAGGGGTTGAATTTCCGCATTAGTTTGGTTAATTATTTGTTTAAACCTTGGAGTTTATGGAAACTCTATATAATTTCTGCATTTAAACCTGCTTCTGTATCTTTAAATGCCTTGGTTTTTATAAAATTTGTTAGTTTGGGTTGTAGTAATGGTTCTCCCACCGGAGGGTTTGTGTGGGTGCCAATCACGACGGTCTGGGTTATGACAAAGTTGGTATCAGAACCCTAGGTTTGTTGATCTCATTATACCAAAATGAGTCTAGTTGAGTCTTGCGGAACGGTACGAAGACGTCCGTACTTTTCTTCGAGAGGCTATAGGACTTTAGGAAAAACTCACTTTTTTCTACTCATTCATGCTATGACTTGAATACAAATGGTATTTGGGTGATACAAATTGGTATATTTCCTCTTTCATTCTATGGTCTGAACTAGAGCAACAAAAGTGGTAACATCATCGCTAGCAAGAGAGAATGTGTATAGACTACCAACAGTTGAATAGGGTCACCTTTCAGAACAAATATCCATTACCTCGGATAGATGACCTTCTTTATCAATTGCAAGGTGCATCATTTTTCTCTAAGATTGATTTAAGGTATGGTTACCATCAGCTGAAGATTGAGGCGGTTAAGAATTGGGTTCGACCAAGTTCTATGATCGAAATTAGCAGTTTTGTGGGACTCGCTACTACAATTGTCGCTTGTGGTATGAGTTGAGTCCAATTGGTATCTCCCGATTCCAATTGGTATCTCAACGAAGTGAACTAGATGTCGTGGTCACGACTGAGGGGCCACAAACAAAGCAAATTGGAAACTGAGCAGGTTCTAATTGGTATCTGGCCCTAGGGGTTGTGTGCATGCATGGATGATCAGGAATGGTCATCCATAGAATGAAATAATTAATTAAGAATTTGGACTTATCTGTAAATTGTATCTTGAAAACTTTGAATATGTGCTTCTGGTTATATGAATTAACTGCGAATGCGAAGTTGTAATTGCTTAAATATGATGAGGTGATTATGTTCAGAATAAATGTGTGTCTGAACTTTGATATGTACAATATGTTGGCCTGGTCGTTGAAGTTATGCAAGTTGTAAATACTTAAGTATTGTGAAATTCATTGTGAAAGGAAGATCTTGACTTAGGATTGTGTGAGTGTCTTGGTGTATCCTGGGGATGTGTGGGTTGTGGTGCTGAATTGACAAGAATGAATTGGTTCGTGTATCATGGGATTGACTGGGGTAGACAATGATTATCCTAGTTATGAGGATTATTTTAAAATTGCTAAGTAAAGCTGCGAACCTTTGTGGAATTTAGAAAAGAAAAGAACCCCAGAAAAATTATTGGCAGGGGTTCTGTTTCTGTTATGGCCACTAGGCGGGATTCTTCCCGCCAAGGTGAGGCCGCCAGTGCAGAAATTTTTTGCCAGAGCGGGATAAGGCGAGGCAGAACATCAACATGTCTCCCATTTTTCCCCTAGTCACAATTATGGACCCCGAATAGTACCCAAACTAACCCACGCGATCTAATTCATTGTTCAGCAATCGAATATAATTTGTAAAGTGTGTTAAATTGTGGAGAACCTGGGCAAATAATGAGGAAATTAGAGAGGCCGGGGAAATGGTAACGCAGGTAGAGGAGTAGTGCAGCCAGGCGAAAAAGTTGATCGTCAAGACGATATGGCTCAGTTATAGGCTTTTTCGGGTAAGACCGAGTTTGAGGTGTGTGATGCAGTGGTCACTAGTGCTGCTCTTGTCTGTTCTCGGATGGCTATTATTTTGCGTGATTTGGGTTCTACTTATTCGTACGTGTTAGTTCAATTGCCTTGGGATTTTATGTGGTTTGTTGATATACTCCATGCCCTCATCCATGTTTATACCCCAGTTGAAGAGTCAGTCATAGTCACCCATGTGTATCATGTTGTCATGTTGTGGTTATGGATTTTCAGATTTGGGTTGATTTGGTTATGCTAGATATGATTGACTTGATATAATCTTAGGCATGCCTGGTTGTCCCCTATTATACCAGCTTAATTGTAATACTAAGTCGGTACCTCTAGAGATCCCCAATAGGGAAAGATTAGAGTGGGAAGGGGTGTATAAGCCTAAGCTAGCTAAGATCATATCCTTCATTCGGGCTAGGAAACTAGTGGGGCATGATTGTTGACTTATTGGATCATGTTCGGGATGTTGAGGTTGAATCCCCCTCTATTGAGTCTATTACGGTGGTGTCAGAATTGAGAGAGCTTAAAGCTCAAATCCAAGGGCTTCTTGATAAAGGTTTCATCCGTCCTATTGCTTCTCCGTGGGGTGCTCCTATCTTGTTTGTTAAGAAGAAGGAGGGTAGTATGATGATTGATGATTTTATCTTTAAGGGAGTGGATTAAAATCAGAATGACAAGCTTATGAATAAAGAAAGTTCCATTGAGTATGCTTGGGTGAAGGAAATTGAAGATTTTAGTAAGAAGTGCATACCAAGATTGGGTTAGTCCTTTAAATTTGATGAGTAAACCTGAGATTTAGGTGTCATGTTGATAAAAAGGTGGACTTCATACTGATAGTCAGGGCTAACTGAGTGTAACGGTAATAAGAGTTCGCGATGGATTGTGATGGGATGCAACTATATTATGAGATTGTTGATTAAGCGAATTTTGTATAGTAATTGGACTTCCGAGTACCTAAGGTTGTGGTTTTCTAATAATTGGTGAGTAACGTGGTTGTATCGAAAGTTTTAAGAGATAGTGGGACACCATTCAAAAAGAATTTAAAGGAGCTAGGGTCATGATGAAGAAAGATAGTGGGATGTAGTACAACCTTTAGAGAGAGGCGAGAGGAAGAATATTTTTATTTGATTGCAAAGGATAAAAAGATATCTTCAGATGAGTAGATAATTGGGTTCAGAGAAGCGTGATTTCATTTATTTTGTTATGGCTATGGTAATAGGGTCACAAGTGTGTCGGATTGGTAAAAATATATCGAAAAAGACTAGTGAAAGGGATTGTGTTATATAGGATCGGATTGCCACGTTCTGGCATGCTAACTGTTTGGGTTTGGGTTCTATGAGAGGATTATTGAATTGGGATCCGTGAGAGGACCATTGAATTGTGTTGTGTATCTACTTGTGATGAGTTCGTTCTTATCTAATGATGATTGATATTGGAAGACGATATGTTGCTCTAAATTCATATAACTGTGATATGTGAGAATCGTGAAGTTGTTCATTGTTTGTATATGTTGATGATATTGTATATGTTCGATATGTGCATGGGATTATATTGTTGTATTGACTAATGTATGTTACACTTATTGGGATAGCCGCGTGATCGTACCAGTACACGGTGGTTGTGTACTGATACTGCACTTGATCTTATTTTTGTTGAGTACAGGGCATCTTCCGGCGGCTATTAACAAACCTCGTTTAGAAGATCAGTGATCGCTGATTCGAATTCAAGGGTGAGCAAGTTCTTTCAGGCTGCCTTGAGTTCTCCTTTTGTCTAGTCCATCATATTCGGACTTAGACTAGTTCTTTAGATGATTTTCTCATTTAGCCTTATGGATCTTGTTAGAGTTTTGGTACATTGACTTTCAGGTTCTAGGGGTAGAATTTCCGCATTAGTTTTGTTAGTTATTTGTTTAAACCTTGGAGTTTATGGAAACTCTATATAATTTCTTCATCTAAACATGCTTCCGTATCTTTAAATGCCTTGGTTTTCATAAAATTTGTTAGTTTGGGTTGTAGTAATGGTTCTCCCATCGGAGGGTTTGTGTGGGTGCCAATCACGATGGTCTGGGTGGTGACAGTATCGTGACTTGAGAGAAGTCTATTGGTGGAGAGTACGAAGATGGCCATTGCAGAGTTCGTTACTAAGTGTCTGAATTGCCAACAAGTCAAGGTAGAGCATCAGAGACCCGGTGGTATGGCTCAAAATATAGATCTTTCGGAATGGAAGTGGGATTTGATCGATATGGATTTCATTACAGGTTTACCACGGTCTCGCAGGCAGCATGATTCGATTTGGGTGATTGTAGATCGAATGACTTAATCACATATTTCTTGTTGGTAACTACTACCCATTCAGTAGAAGATTATGCTAAGTTATATATTCAAGAGATAGTCAGACTTCATGGAGTTGCGGTGTCTATCATTTCAGATAGACGTGCGCATTTCACCGCATAATTTTAGAAGTCTTTCAGGAAAGGTTTGGGTTCG
>JAJOOS010021127.1:0-10115 GCA_029582725.1 Solanum chiquidenum
TATAAAATAAGTACTTGAAGAAAGAAAACTTGGCAATGGGGAGAATAAGTCTTAACTATAGAATTCATAAAGTCAAATTGAATTCATTTTAAAATCATTACGTTTTAAGAAGATTAGGTATACTATGGTGTAGAAAGATGACAATACACTTTATTCTTTTTGGTTTCTCACTCAGTCTTCTATTTTGAGGTTCGACTAATTTAAATTCACATGAACAAATTCCACTCCATTTCGAGACTCGTACTCTATACATTTGATTAAGGATGAATACTAAGTTTCAGCTATGTACAGGTATCAAGGAAGGGCCATACCATAAGAGTCTATTGTATGCCGTCTTACCCTATATTTCTACCAGAGAGTGTTTCCCCAACTTAAACCCCTGACCTCTAATTACATGACAATAATTTTATTATTTACGTTAAGACATCCTTTCTAGTTAGTTGTTAATGGAGTTGAGATTATCAAATTCTAAAGAGTCGATATCAATCAATATTTGATGTATATCTAATTGAATACTTCATTTTCATAAAAATAAATTAATTATTTGTTAATTGTGATAGGTTTATTGAAAAATATGGTACACACATAATAGTAGGGTTAAGTATAGGAGGACAAGATGTGGTCCTAGTGAGGCAAGACAAATTATCAAATATGGAACCATCACAACTCAAGAACCACTTGGATGAACTTGGTGATCAATTATTCACTGGCATTTGCAACTATTGTCCACAACAATTCAAATCAAGAGAACAAAAACATAAGGTCTTTTTCTTTTCCCTTTTCATAATACTATTTTTTGGGTTTCACACTCGATTTTTTATATTTGTAATGTAAAAGCATGACTAGTTGAATTCTCATCCATTAAAGAGGGAAACACATTCTATCAGGATTTTTCCTTTAGATAGGCCAATGCAATCCTCCGAACGGAAAAATCATTTCAAGATCTTCGAACATATTTGAGTGTTTAATGTTACTATTGTAACTTCAGTCAGGACTCAAACCTGAAATTCTTTGATTAATGATTGATGAATCCTATCCATCCTGCTATAACCCTCGATTGTTTTTTCATAATCTTTCTCTAACCTATTAATATAAAAATGTGGAGAAGCTTCTTATAAGATTTCTTTTTCCACGCCCAAAGCTCGAATCTGATAAGCAATATAATTAATTATTTGTATAACTTCAATAGAACTGATTTTTTTTCTTTCTTTTTCATTTTTGTTTCTGAATTGCAGACTATTGAGGCATTCAATATTTTTGATCCACAACCCAACATCTTTAGCACCTTTCCATCAGCAACAACCAAAAATGTAAGTTGATAATTGTATATGTTAATTTTCAATTTTATATTAAAAAATGCACCTAAATTTTCATTGTCCCTAAAAGTCAAATGTCTTCATTGTCTAAATACCGACTTATAATAACCTAAACTTTCATTGTCCCTAAAAGATTAATTTCAACACTTAAAAGTACTTATCAGTACCTAATGCTTATCAATTATTTACGACTAATTAAAATCAAATGAGTTGTCTTTCCACATTTAACTAGAGGTCTCGATCGTGTTAGGAGTGGTGTTGCCCTCATAAGTGGATTCAATAATGTGCAAATTCGAATTTAGTGAAGCCCAATACGAATACCAGACTAAATTTAGTCATGAATTGTTAGGTCAATTTTCTTGCTTTGATTTGTATCATCATAAAGCAGTCATAGGCCTACTTCTCCAGCTAATGGTGTAAACTTTTGACATTAGGAATCTTCTAATTAACATATAAATCCATCATACATGGGAGATTCTTTGAATTTAACTCACCAAAAAATTAGCAAAAATATAAAAAAGTCTAAATATTTGCAAGTCAATATTAACAACTAGATCTCTAAAAATACTGAACATAATTCAATGTGAAATAATTTTATATACATTCTAGCTGGAAGAATCAAGAAATCAAATTTTAGCTTTTGGTTGACCATCAATACCAAAAAAAAAGGATAATTTCATATACGAAATATCATGCGTTCACGTAAAATTCTAAAAAGAGTCTCATTTAGAAAAGGTGTGATGTAGACAATCTATACCGTGACAGAACTAAGTAGTGTCAAAGGGTTCCATCAAACACACTTCATCGAAAAATTATACTATGCAACTAGAGTAAAATAATCTTTTTTGAATTTTGATTATATGTGAGCTGTTGAATCCTCTTGACATGAAAGAAAAAAAATTCAAGTATAGTATTGATAAATGAGATTCAAAATTGATTTAGGTCATATGTCAACCTGTGACATTCTAGAAATTTCTAGTTCTGTCACTGAGTCTATCCTGGTGCAACAAGCATTAATGATAGATTTCATGACTCTCGTGAATATCTAATCAGATAAAGATAACTTTACCGTTACTCCAAGGTTCTCCCATATCGAAGCTTAAAAACACAATTTTACTAAAAGTTACAACAAAATAAAGATATTTCAATTGTTTTTTTTTTTAAAAAAAAGTTAAATTATTATAATAATTTTTTTTCTATTGCAGGGTGTAACTGTGATATGTTCAAAAAGAGGTGGAGATTTAACAGCAAATACACATAGTGAATGGCTTCTAACAGTGCCTTCAATGCCAGATGCAATTGCCTTTAGCTTCATTCCTATTACTTCACTTCTCAAAGGTGTTCCTGGCAAAGGCTTTTTATCACATGCTATCAACCTTTATCTTAGATGTAAGTCAAAAAATATATTTCTCTTTTTATATAGTCTTAAATTTATAGCAACGATACAATTATCTTCGTGCAACCTATAAGTTATGTATTCGAATCAAAAAATCGATTACTAAAACTTGCATCAGAGTTTATGAACCACCTACATCATACATCCCTAGCTAGGGTGTTGTCCTTCTCCGGACCTTGCACAAGTGTAGGATGCTTGTGCATCAGATTGTCCTTTTTTATACAATAAAATGTAGTACTCTCAAAACTACACTAACAATATAGCTATATTCTAGGTAACGTATAGGTTATGTACGACTTTGAATTGTGAAATCAACCATTAATATATACGTCAGGATAGGTCGACTATGTCACATCCCTCCTGATACAACATTTTTTCACATCTAGTTAAATTATAATATTAGCTAGAGAGGATTGTTTCAAGATGTTTTTTAATATAAATTTTAAAATAACATCCTTTTTTCTTTAATTTTCTTGAATAAATGCCAAATTGACTTTAGCCACGTGGCGTTATGATAATTCAAACATTAATAGTGGAGACAAATGTTAGTTGAAGTGTATTTATCATACAGATTGTATATTTTTTATTTTTGATATTATATTAAATTAAAATAAGAATAATGTATTGATTTGCAGATAAGCCACCCATAGCAGATTTGCAATATTTTCTGGATTTCCAAGCCCACAAAATTTGGGCCCCTATTCACAATGATCTTCCTTTAGGCCCAACTACAAATAGGTCCATTAGACCTCCAGCCCTTCAATTCAATTTGATGGGCCCAAAGTTATATGTAAACCCAACTCAGGTAAAACTTTTAACTTTTAACAAAATTGGATAAAAGAAAGAAGAATGCATCTCTAATTAATTTTATGTGAGTGAATCTGATTAGATATGAAGTTTAAGAAATCAAACAGACTTATTGTGACGTATAAGTCAAATATATGTAAAGTTATGTTTGCTCGGACTCTTCAAATATGTTATCAGGCGTATCCACCAAAAGTAGTTTAGTTTTGGAGGATCCGACATGCATACAAAAAATCTTGAAGAACCCGAGAGACATAAATTTTTCTTCATTTTCGGAAAATATTTGATGGGCCCAAAGCTATATGTAAACCCAACTCAGGTAAAACTTTTAACTTTTTAACTAAAGTACAAAAAAGAGAGAAGAATGCACCTCTAATTAATACTCCATTCGTTCCATTTTATGTGATGACATTTGATTGGATGCGGAGTTTAAAGAAATAAAAAGGGATTATTGTGACATATAATTCAAATGTATGATAAGTTATGTTTGTTCGGACTCTTCAAATATGTTATCAAATATGTTATCAAGTGTGTGTTAGATCCACCAAAAGTAATTTAGTTTTGGAGAATCAGACATGCACACGGAGGATCTTGACACAACTCGAGAGACATAAATGATAAGTATTTTTCTTCATTTTCGAAATTTTTTTTTGTAGAAAGTCCTTCAACTTTTTTTCTTCCCCAGTTTCCACCCTTCAACACAACTCATCTCACGCAACTCTCACCCCCACCTCTCATAATAGTTATCTAGTTTATATACAAATGCTTTTAGTATTACGTATCAAATATAAGAAAATAAGTAAGAAATTCATTTATTCTACTAGAAAACAATTTTGATTAAGAAAAAAACATTTTCTTCATACCAAACACATCCTGAATTGTATTGTGTCATATCGAACGTGTCATTCGTGTATGTATACTTGTTCATATTTATATAAGTTTAATTGTCTACTTGTACACACCCAAAATTAAAAGTCATAAATATCAGCTAAGAACAAATTAAATGACACATTTATATATTACTTATATATTTTGCTTTTAACTCTAGAAATCCAAATTAATTATGTTAATTATATCTTACTATATTATCAGGTAATTGTTGGGAAGACACCTGTAACTGGAATACGACTTTATCTTGAAGGAGTAAAGTGTGATAGGTAATTCCTTTTCCTAATCAAATATATTATATATTTTCTTTAGTTTCATTTTATGTGATGCGACTTACTATTATTCGCAGTATTAAAAAAAAAACCTTAACCTAAATTAATGAAGAGAGTGATTGTTTCAGGCTGGCCATACATTTACAACACTTGATAAACACTCCAGTACTCCTACAAGACAAAATAGATGACCCGCTGACGTGGCGTGGGTCCGAAGACACACCCGACCATCGATATTTTGAAGCCATCCAATGGAAAAAATTCTCACACGTATGCACGGCTCCCATAAAGTACGACCCGAATTGGGCACCTTATGAGAGTGGCTTTAGTTTCATCGTAACGGGTGCTCAACTCCACGTTAAAAAACATGATACGAAGAGCGTGTTACATCTCAGGTTGTTATATTCTAAAGTGTCTAACTCATGCATAGTGCAGTCTCAGTGGATGCAGTGTGCCTCCGAGAGTTGCACGAAATCATCATCAGGTTTTTTATCGGCTATTAGTGGTGCATCCTCGGTTCCTGGTTTTTTATCCGAGAAACCGGTGGTGGTGGACTCGGGCGTGTACCCGACGGGCCCACCGGTGCCGGTGCATACCCAAAAGCTACTTAAATTTGTGGATACAACACAATTGTGTAGAGGCCCATTGGATAGTCCGGGCCATTGGTTGGTTACCGGGGCAAAATTGGATTTGGAAAGAGGGAAAATTTGCTTACGTGTTAAATTCTCCTTGCTAAATATATTTTCTTAATCTTTTTCATCTAGTACTCGTTGTGGGACTCCAATTAATTTGGATTCGTAAAAAAAAAATATTTTAAAAGGTAAAGTGTTTTTTATCAAAGAGAACTTCATTCACAGAGCTGAAAGTTGAAATCTCCGGCAAAGGATGGAGAGCTATATATTGATGGTAATGTTGTTTACTTCTTGAGAAGTCCCAAAAGGTGGGTTGTAATTAATTATTTTGAGAAATTTGCTTATGCAATGTATATTATTAGTTATAATATGGGGTAAAATATAGAGTTTAATTCGAGAGTTATTTATTTTATTTATTTGTTTAGTATTGGCAAATATAATAAGAAGGGAATAGGGGCATAGTAAAGTTTTTTTTTTTTTTTTTAATGTGGCCATGAAATGTAAACTTGAGGAAATTTTCTCTCTTTGAAATAAAGATAATGAACTTTTGATATATATATATATTATTCTAAAGGTGTGTTTGGGCGATATCAATATTTACCCTTGTTGTCTAGTTACAACTCGAAATTAAAGTACAAATTACAAGTAGTTGATACATTAGGGTTAAGGGTTCAGTATATAGATGTCATGATGTTAGAGATTTTGAATTCAATGACAATTAACTAATGCCGGTAAAAGATTTAATATTCTTTATCAATGTACATAATTATTACGGTTAAAAGTTATTTTTGTTGGCGTGGTCATTGAGTACAATATTCATAGCGTCCTAATTTGGATCGTGACACACACACATATATATATATATATATATATATATATATATATCATTGGATAGTGGTACATTGTGCCATTGTCAGTGGCGTAGCTACAACCACTCCAGGGTGTCCAATTGGACACCCTTTATCAGAAAATTACATAGCATATCTATGTCAAATTCTAAATTTAAAGAATATATATTTAAAGTTGGATATCTTTGACAAAAGCTATGTCTTTGACGCAGTAATAATGGGTGTCTGTTTGAACCACTCCAAATAGCACAATATTTTTTGTTTTATTTTGACAGTCACACACCACTATTCTTGAACACTCTTAATAAAATTTCTAGTTCCATCACTGGTCATCGTAACATTTAAAATTGATTGGGCAAGTTGTATTATAATGTCATTTAATTATTGATTGGACAGTTGGATAATATTGTTATTGTGACATTTAAGATTTATTGGGCAATGTACTGTGACATTGTGACATTTGAATATTGATTATTGGACAGTTGATATTATTGTGATATTTAAATATTGATTGGACATTTGAATTATGGTGTAGTCTATTCAAATCACTATTTTCCGATCAAGGTTGCTCCATGCTAACAAACCAATAAAGAAATGAGGCATATATGGCTAATTTTCCATCCACTTGTCTAACTTACGTGACAATTTAAGATGGTCACCACAAATTGACATATTCTAATTATTGATAATTATTAGAATAAGGATAAAAATAAAGGGTGGGGGAAGAGGGTGGACGATAAATTTTATTTTGATTTTCTAAAGGAAAAATAATATCCTTACTCACATATTACAAGAACTAAAATAGGAATAACGCGATAATACATGAACAAAAAAATGCTACTACTTGACCATTAAATAATAATCCTACCATAAACTAAATTAAAAATGCTATTTTAACAAAAAATTATCATTTTTGGGAATCCCTCTATCAATCAAAAATAATTAAGTCAACTCTATCTTAGAGTTTTTTTTTTTTAATTCTATATGTCTCCTTCCTACCCCATCCACATTTAATTTATATAAAAGAAGATCAAGGCTATTATGACCAAGAATTGAGGGTAAAGAGACAATTAGTCAAAATGCCCACATCTTTCCCTATGAATAGTGGTGATGCTGTTTATAGCTACTCCAAAAACTCCCAAATACAGGTATTTTTCTTGCACTAGTTTTGAATCTCAATTACTTATATATAAACAAATTATTTTTTGAAATTTATGACGGATTATTAGCTTAGTGGTCCCTGATAATTGCGTTGTTGTCCATGTATGGCTTCTCAGAAGGACATATAGGGTGATATATATCGTGAAATTTAATTAAATCTCTTCTCGAGAGTTCATACATCCTTTATCAGCATATGTTAACTTAAGTCGAGTTAAAATATTCAAAACATTTTAATTTCAAATCGGAGATCCTAATAAAGTCTTGATTCGATAGAAAATACCGACTTTCAAAGGTTGGAGAACTAATTATGCATGTGATAAAAACTTCAAAATTCTTGGTGAATGTATATCTACATATGCTTTATGACTCATGAAGATCATATGTATGTATTTGTAGAGAGAAGTGTTAGATGGTGCAAAGGAGATGATGAAAGAAGCAATTATTGAAAATCTTGACATCAAAAACATGTTATCTTCTTCAAACAAATTTTATATTACAGACTTGGGATGTTCGATTGGACCAAACACATTCAACTCAATGCAACATATTGTACAAGTTGTAAAGGACAAGTACCATGATAACATTCTTGAATTCCAAGTATTTTTCAATGATCATTTAAACAATGATTTCAATACCCTCTTTCGATCACTACCTGTTGATCGATCCTACTATGCATCTGGAGTTCCAGGATCTTTTCATGGTAGATTATTTCCATCGCGATCAATACAATTTGCACATTCTTCTTGTGCTATACATTGGTTGTCTAAGTGTCCAAAAGAATTATTAGATGAGAAATCCCTAGCATGGAATAAGGGATTAATTCACTATGTAGGTGCTTCAAATGTTGAAGTAGTGAATGCTTATGTTGCTCAATTTGAAAAGGACATGGAAATGTTCTTCAATGCAAGAGCTGAGGAAATTGTTCCTGGAGGAATGATGGTGCTTCTTTCACCATTTTCGGGTTATCGTTACCTCAAATTTTTTGGCTCTACTCTTATGGATTTGGTAAATGAGGTAAGATAATGAAATTCGGTTAATATATATAAATAAACTTTTTTTAAAATATTATATCCCGAAAATACCACCTTATGATGAGATGAAACAAAACCAGCACTTTCGTAGTTTTAATTTATGTGAAGCACTTTTCTTTTATCGTACATTTATAACTTATCTTCTTCTTTTTTGACATATAGGGAATGCTAGATGAATCTCTAGTTGACTCATTCAATGTGCCAGTGTATTTTCCCTCTATTGAAGACATGACTAAAGTGGTGGAGAAAAATGATTTTTTTAGCATTGAGAAAATAGAATTAACATATCCCAAATCAAAACTTGTGGATGAGGCTGATGCAAAGACTTTAATCATAAACCTAACAGCTGTTTTACAACAACTTTTTATCAATCATTTTGGGAATAAAATAACAGAAGAAACTTTTACAAGGACTATACTCAAAAGTGAAGAGATTTCAGCATGGATGAAAATAAATTGCGAAAAAGCATGTCAATTATTTGTCGCTTTAAAGCGTAAATAAATTTGTGTTTAGAAATTATTGTGTAATAAACAAGGTCTATGGAGATTGACATTGTTCTTAACAGCAATAGACATGTAACTCTATATATACTGAGTGAAAAGATGCCTCTTGGTTGCAAAAGAGCAAAATTAGAAGTGTTTCACCTTATGTAATGAAGATTTTTGAGTGCTTGTAAAATTGTTCTTTTCTACTATTTTTTATGTATTAATTTGTTTGGCTTGATTCGAAATATAAGGATCAAATTAATTAATATTTGACTCAAAATTATAATAAGAAATAATTTATTTGATTGTCCAAATAATAACTAAGAGAAATAAATTGAAACGAGGGAATAACTCTTTGGAAACATAGACATCTAATAGATAGCACAAGAACTTCTAAATTGACAAATTATTTAAAATAACTCATTTTAGAAGTCATGATAAGTAATTTGAGATGAAGAAAATAATCATTAGCCAAGAGAAGAAGAAGAGCTAGAGAGGGAGGCTAGTTAAGATCATCAATGAAAAGACTTTTCAATTTTCTTTATTAGTGTAATAGAGCACATAATAAATTAAATAAAGTGAAAACAATCCAAAAACATTCGATAATAAAAGATACATAAGAAACTTGGCCTATGGGATCTCCGTAGGCCTTAATTATATAATATATAGATTGATGAATAAATTTCTTATTTACGTTTTAAAGCGATAAATAGTTGACATGCCTTGTAATTCGTTTTCATCCATGCTGAAACCTCTTTATTTTTTAAAATAGTCCTTGTAAAAGTTTCTTCTGCTATTTTACTCCCAAAATGATTGATGAAAAGTCCTTCTAAGGTAGCTCTTAGGTTTATGATAAAAGTCTTTGCATCAGCTTCATCCACAAGCTTTGATTGAGGATATGTTAACTCTATATTCTCAATGCTAAAACACCCATTTTTCTCCACCACTTTAGTTATGTCATCAGGAGAAGGAAGATAAATTGGCACATTGAATGAGTCAACTAGAGATTCATCTAACATTCCCTATATATAAGTCAAAAAGAAAGAAAGAAAGATCAAATTATAAATGTACGACAAAATAGTGCATTACATAAATTGAGATAAAAATTGTACTTATTTCATTTCATTTTATATGATAATATTAATTAAATATAATGTTTTAAAATGAATTCAGAATTTGAACTTTCCATATATACTATATTTGCCTTTATAGACACATGAATACATTCCAAAATTATACTTTGAACTTATTTCATTACATGTTTCATGATTTTTATATGATT